>VWYK01071279.1:0-33065 GCA_013399775.1 Semnornis frantzii | reverse complement strand
GATCCTGAGGGTCTTTTCCTACCTGAATGTTTCTGTGACTTTTGGGATTCAGAGATATTTGAACTGCACATCAGAAACAACCAAGACATTGAAAACATTTTCCACCCAAGATTCTTCATCAAATCTGTAAGATGTGACAGGTAGCCACAACTGTGCCACAAGAATGTGGCACCATTCTTGCAGCACCAAATATGTTCGATGGAGCCAAGGAGTTAATTTTTTTCTCATTTATTACCCAAAGGAGACAGGCCTGGGAGATTCATTTTATGATCTTCCGTGGACCACAGCCCTTTCCCAGGACAAATCTGCTGTGGAGCTGGGACAGGAGACACTAGATCAGCATCCTATATTAGATGCTAGCCACCTCCCTGCAGGTTCCTCGTAGAAGCTGTAAATCATGTGGAAGATGGTGCAACTCAAATACATTGCATCTAAATACATAGGGATGGGGACTAGAAACCACCCCTGGAAATGGGCAGCAGGGCAACGCCACAATAACAACTAAGTGTTTAATGTCATAATGGAGAAGTGGTTGAACACAGGTTATTAGAGCTAAGACACACTAAGAAGAGGTAAAATAGTCCCTACATACAAAGAGGGCAATGTGAGCAGGTTCAGACAAGGGCTTTTTAGGTTGTATAGAGTCTAGATGAGGCCAGTTCCTGACAACCCTCAGCTCCAGAGCTCATTATTTTAATGAGAGTGCATCAGAACTGGTGAGTGCACAGGAGAGTCTGTGCGAGTGCCACAAAAGTGGTTGAAGAGCTGAAGAAAGTGCTTTAGGCTGAGAAACACAGAAAGCACAATCTGTTTAGCTTATGAAGAAAAGACTGGGAGATGGCTTGATTACAGTGTACTATTACCTTCCTAAACGAGTGTGAACCATGAAGTTCTTTGACCCACAAAGTAACAAGACCCAGTGGCTGGAACCTTGAGACAGATAAATCTGAGACAGTGATAGTGCATTCTTAAGAAGGAGAGTGAAAAGCTCTGAACCAAGGCGTTGACATCATGAATCCTTAGGGAGATTCATTATCAAAACCAAAGGAAGACCTCTTGGTGTCTTCTGATTGGGATATACAGCTTCACCAAGCTGAAGTGGTGTTTTTGTCAAATATGCCATTCCCATCTCCATGATTTTCATGGAAGTCATTCTTTAGCATTTCTAGTGGCTGAGACTCTATGTGGCAGTAAAGGGAAGGGAAAACCAGAAGGGACCACAAATGATTACTCAGAATATTTTTAAATACCCACTAATTATAGTAAGTTTTAAATACTGAAGAAAGTAATTTGCACAGAACCTCTGATCAGAAATTCCTGGTTCGTGAGCTTCTTTCTTTCTGCTCCTCACAGAAACACCAGCATTTAACATTTTTTTTTTCCCCAGTGCTGCAGCAGTTGATGGCAAAGACAGAGATCAGAAGTGCTCTAAGAAGGCTGTCAAGAGTCAGCAGGCACTAAGCAATGACAGCAGACTGCAAACCAAGTGCAGCCTCGCTACATGCATTGGTGATGGATAAACCCATACAGGTCTTAGCCCAGGTGAGACTCAAGAACATTTTCTCCTGTGTTTATACCACCATTAACAAAACCAATTTTGTTTTCCCTTGTCCATGTTGTCCAAGGTACAGTAACTGATACTGCTGTGGAATACAAGATTGTCTTTTCAAGAAATAATAGCTAGGGATTGATCAAAGGCACCAACAGTCACTGGATTAAGTGGGAGCAGTGGATGCTAATAACTTGCTTCTGTCTGAGTGCCTGCTCATTGGTTTCAAAGTGACTAAACTGAAGACTCAGTAGAGACTGAAAATGTTGCCTAACTTTCCTTAGCAGTGCTTGTCTCTGTGTCCCCGAGGAGTAAAGAAGGCAATAAAAACTAATGCTGATCAGCAGCTGCAATGTACCCCTAGCAAGAACACAGAGAGAGCAAGCAAAGCAGAGCAGAAAGCTGTTTACCCCACCCACCATAACAATGTCCATATGCAAGAGCATGTTTTGCACCATTTTCAGAGAGATCGTGGAGTTTATTCCAAAGGTATAGCAGGAGCCACAGATTGGTGGGTGGGGAAAACAGACGATAGACAAATCAGAATGTAAACAGCTAGGAAGAGACTGAGAAAAGTGCAGGAACAGCAAACTAATGCTCAGAGACACCCTGAGTAGGGTTCTGCAATAGAGGAGGAACATTTGTGACTGAAGCATTCAGACTTCCTGCGCAGTCTGTTGCAGCCAGCCTGAGTTTGCTGATATGATTAAGGACTGACTGTGCCCATGTGAATTTAAACTGGTTTCTCCTTGCCGCCTGAATCCCTCTCTCCTTCCCTCCCTGCAAGGGGAGGCACAGCAGCTGAAGTCACATTTACAAGTCATGCTGACTGGGAGAAAGAGGCTTGTAGGACAACAAAGAAATATTTTTCATTAGATGATGAACTGAGGATTTCTATTTTCTGATCCAGGTCTTGTCTGGCAAAAGTGAAGGAGGAAGCAGGATGGGAAGGGGCTATGACAGTGCCATGGGAAACAGGATTTCTACTGAATAACCTTGGTCCTGCTGTGAATCCCAGTCTCCCACAGCTGGATCTCCTCCTTGCTCCAGTACACATGATTTTTATTTTCCCCTGTCTCCTGCTACGAGTGTTCATGTACAAATCCCATAGGCACAACTTTGGAGGCCTCCTAGCTTCCAAAGAAGTAAGCCAGGTGAACCATGAACTCACTCTGAAGGTGCCAGGGGCTGTTTTCTGACAGGTTTCCTTTTCCTGTTCACCTCTTTCAACTCTCTAATACCACTGATGCTTTAGTAAAGTGCCTTAAATCTGCAAGCAGCATCATTTGCCCAACTATCAGCACTCCCCATCAATAATGAAGCTAAAAACATAGCTTAACAGACAACCAGGCTAGAGCAGCTGGCAGTGCTGCACAAATCTGGCACTCTTGCTGCTGAGTTTATTAGACATTTTATAGTCCTGGGAACTAAAGATAATGGATCCCTTTCCCATATGCTGCATCAACAAGAGCTGGGACTCCATCGTGCCATTGATCTATGAGGCAGCAGTGAATACAACCCAGACACAAATACTAAAATGAATCAATCCTAAGCTGTTAAGGAGACACCACAAAGCACTTTCCAATTTTCAGTTCTTGCTTTCTAATCTCCATTCCATGAAATACTCTCCCAAGGGCTCTTAAATACAAGAGTTTGCTGCAGACTTTGGGATCAGGTTGAGAGGAGTTGCCCCTGTGGATCACAGAACAGAGGTGATACTTAGAGCCCATTGTCCTTTGCAGGCATTCGTGAGCTCCACCCTTTTCCTGTGCAGTGTAAACCTCTCAGTTGCATTCAGTTTTAACAAGTATTGCCTGGTTATGTTCATAGATGCTTCCAAAGCAGTGTTCACTGTAGAGTTTGTGAAGTTATTCTCCTTGGATAAAGGGGAATCAAACTTGGATTTGTTTCCAAGTATCGGAAACTGCATCTGCAGCCCAGAGAATAGCTTATGACTTAAAACAGATGGTAAGTATTACTCAGGTGCTAACACTTCTCAGAATCACAAAATATCAGAGGTTGGAAGGGACCATCAGAGATCATTGAGTGCAGCCTTTCTGCCAAGGCAGGATCCCTTAGGGTAGTCCACACAGGAATGCATACAGGTGAGTTTTGAAAGTCTCCGGAGAAGGAGACTCCACAGCCTCCCTGGGCAGCCTATTCCAGTGCTCCATCACCCCCACTGTAAAGAAGTTTCTCCTCATATTGAGGTGAAACCCTCTATGTTTAAGAAACCATGGTACATTCTGATCTTAGTATACAGAGTTTCCATGGTTGTTGCAGTCTCAAACCAATTTCTATTGAACCTGCATCAATGTGCTCTATCTTGGTCTTTTAAAATACATTATACTCAGTACTAACAAGCAAGCATGCAAGGAAAAGAAAAAAAAATCTTTAAAAGAGCAGCCTCTGACACTGGCATCTACAAACATAAACAAAGACAATAGGAAGGTTCCATATCAAATCAGTTTTCAAAGCAAGGAGAGACTGCATAGCTACATACACAAAATTAAAGTTTTGCCAAGATGTTAAAGTAAATAGTTAAGAGAGTTCCTACTCAAACACAGTTATGAAAAAGCAAAGACAATCAGCTAAATCCTCCTGATTACAGATGCCAAGTGGACCTGATGATGGCCTCAGGCACTTTTGTGGCTCCATATGACCAAAATCTCTGCAAAATCACATCAAGTGGCATTTGGTATTTAACATTGGTGTGCCCTTACAGCAAGAAATAACACTGCTTGGGTTCCTCAAAATAGTGAGGGCTTTTCAGTAATTAATATCAAGCAAATAACTCTAAAAAATGGATAGAGAACCAAAAAAAGAGACTGCTGCATTCATTTCAATAATTCACTGATTAAAAATTTCCACTGGTGCATTACTTTGTCCTATATGTATCTGGATGGACAGGCAAATAACAAGTCTCTTAGATTTATGGAGTGTCTCTTACCTGGGAGAAGCCCTGGTTTACTCTTGAGTAATTCTAGTCATTTGTAGTGTGAAACACAATAGCTGTTTACCAGCACACCCAAGTTTACAGTCTGAGCTAGCAATGTAATTACTTTGAGAGGAGTTAGACTGATGATGTCATATGTGAATTTTTGAGGTAAGTTACTGAATGGCTCTGTGAAATCCAGACTTAGCTTGCAGGACAGCAGGAAAACCTCTACCCAGCTACACAGACTGGCTGGATGGCAGGGAAGGAAGGACTCAAGCTGTGTAGGATTCAAGTAAATGACATTATATCAATACTACTAAAGAAAAATGCATTTAAATTTTCAATACTAAAGAAAGCTCAATAGGAAAAGTCCATTAGGATGCTCCTTGATGGGTACAGCTGTTTGAATTGTTGACTGAAGAATTTAAATAAAAATGCAAACAAATAAGTGCAAGGGGAATATTACAAGGATTGGGTTTTGGTTAAATTCTATGGCCCTCAAAAGAAATTATCTGAAGACTCCAGTGTAAGACAAGGAGTTGAGGAAAGTGTGCGAGAGAAGGTAGGAGACTGCTGACTGAAGTCTCAAGACTGTGACTGATATATGCAGTACTTCATGTAAAAAGCTCAAAGGGTCTCTGTCAAGGTTAAAAAGAGCCCAAAATAATTTTGTTACTCTTGTACTTGGCTCTTGCTATGGCATACTTGAAATCCATCCCGAAAGAGCTTTCTTTTTAAATGCTAATTTGAAAGTTATCAGTCCTCTAAACACTAGGCACACATGGCTGTCGAGCAGCTGAGCCAAAGGTTAGGTACTCAGTACTACCCTGTGCTGGGGTTGGAAGGATCTGGGAGTTATGTGTGAGTAATGCCCATGGCAGAGAGTTGCAATGTGCAGAGACAGGAACTGGCTGCAGCCTAGAAAGGGAAAACTAGAGAAAAATTGTGATGCACTGGAAGCTGCAGCAACACTTGTGTTCAAATGCCACTAAAATCATAAGCTTCACAAAGCCCAGGCAGGAGATCTACTTTGAATCCTGCAAAATAAGCATTCTCAAATATGTGATGTGTGCATAGAATTGTTTTCCTACTGGTTTTTCCTTCGCTCTTGTTCTTGCCTCATGAGGAGTGGTGAAGGCAGGCCAGTGGGACACCTGTCCATGTGATTGTGGCTCCTGTAGCCCCATTGCACAACCTTCCTGCATTCATCCTAATTCAGTCTCGTAGTCTTTCTTCATCAAGTGAAACTTAATGAAGAAATTAACTTCATCTTAAGGACTCACTAGCTCAGTGACACCTAACAAGCACAACCAGATCCTAATCCCTCCCTACTGCTACCTGCTGCCCTGAAAGCAAAGCAATAAAACACAGCCTCACCATCTTGGTTTCCTCTTTTTACCGAGGCAGGGCTAACCTCTCTCCTCTGCTCAGCAGTTCTTTCTGGTTGCTGGAACCACCAGTCCTACCGTAATCTCCATGCTGAACTGTGCAAGCCATGGCTGAAACTCAGGAGATAATTAAGCATCATCTACCTTAACAGCCACGAGCAGGAAAATAAATAAGACATCTCAACAGAGAAAGATAGAGCAATTTCATGTTTATGCTTCCAAGGGAAAAGGGAATTTGAAACAAACAAAACATCTTTTTTTTTCCTGCAGAAAGGGAACTTCAACTCCCTGTCAAAGCAGGACTATAGCAACACAGAGGGCTCTGTGCAAAATTCTTCTGTTTGCTTCTGCATTTGATTAGCTGCCTGTGTCATGTGTTTTAATTTCCTGCCGTGGAAGCACGTTGCTGTCATGGTGATAGATGCTATAGAAATGAGTAAAATAAATAAATAAAAGTTCAGAACACTTTTGACCAAGTCTGCGCTAATTAGCGCACAAGACAGACAAATGTTTTCTGGGATTTGTGTCAACCGTGTCCAGATTCCTCCCCTGCTTCTCAGATATCAGCAAAACCCTTTCTAGATATGGAAATAAAGGCAGCAGATGGTGCTGGGAATGCTTTGAGTAAGATGTCTCTATTCAGAGCTGGATATTAGCAGCAAACCATCCAGCTAACAGGCACCGTGAAGCGGCAAATACTTTGTGCGATGGTAGTAGAAGAGCGAGGAAGTAATATTGCAAAACGATGGGTGAAGGGCTAACAGGAAACCAGAGCTCCTGTGAGTGGGACACTCTACCTGTGAAGGGAAAAGTTGATCTTGCAGGAATAGACATAAGTGGGAGGGAAAGGAGAAGGGGGCTGTCTGTCACACTGGACAGGGCACAAACATGCAAAGATGGAGATTAATCATATTAACATGGTTTACAAATAGCAAACCAAATACAAACCAAATTCATCTCCACTTCTGGGGTGTTTAAAAGAAATCAAACCAGCAATAATTGTAATTAGCACAGGGCTCAATCAAAAGCATCCTGAGAGGTTTATAGGTGTAAGACAAAGACTGTACTTTTGAAGTGAGGAAAGGACTTCTCTGATTGACAGCGAGAAAGAAATACATAAAAATAGCTCCTTTCCAAAACCAAAGAGGAGTTATTATTTCTTGCAGAGCTTCTACCACAAGCCATCATCATCCCCTCCTGGCTGACTTTCCTGTAGAGATTCTAAGGTACAACACATATCCTCAAGCCATGTAATACTGCTGCTATTGCACTGTCTATGCAGTTCTGATCAAATCTTCTTCGATCAGAAAATTAATCTTAGCTGGAAATAGGAAACTAAAGGGATATTTACTGGACACAGGCAATATTAAATTATCAGATGTTTAGTATTTTTTTCCAGGGTACCATCATTTCTCAGGCAAATGCAATCCCAATTTAGGCTCTAAGTGTAAATTCTAATCTCAGTAATAGTATCTCCCATGATATTGCACTGTCACCTACATACACTTTGCAATGAAAATTGCCCCAAATACATCCATCCCTTGAACTCACACCACTAAATATATGCCTATAACCTCACATCACATGTGGTGTCAGGCACAATCTAACCTGTGGACTTTGACCTCAATGGCATAGCTGTCCACCATAGTAACTGAGTCTGTGCTGCTAAAAAGCCTTGCTGGTCAATTATATCTTTACAGAACAGGGACTTTGTATCAGTGCTGCTTTTGTTACAGTGTGAAAGGAGTTCCTGAACGGTCTGTGTTGGCTGTGTTTTTATTCAGATGGCTGCAGTCTGTTGTCTAGGAAGATGTGGAGCAGAAACAAGGCTAATAGAGGAGCAAGCAGGCTGCTGAAGGGGACCAGCACAGATCTGTAGCTATGCAGTAAAGACTGTAATTAGAGGAGCATAAAGTAAGATTCTGGGATTCAAGGGAACCTGGTACTACCCAGTTGTTCAAGGATGGACCAACCATCCAGTCTGGGCACCTGCTGGTCATCATGGAAACTGGAGGACTGGTGTCCCAGATCTCACATGTCCTGCGAAATTCACCTCTCCTCAACAAAGTGTTTTAATCACTGTCAAACCAGAAAAATCATCCTTGAATCTTACCCAGGTGCCACTGGATGATTCAACAGAAGCAGTGAGGAGTTATGCAGGATAAGCATCTCCTGCATCACCAATACTGCCTCAGCCACAGCAATACCACCTGCAGCACCCAGACCCGGCCTGCTGCCAGCTGCTGGTCATTGCCATTACCGACCACAGGTCCCACTTTGGCCAGGGAGGGTTTGCCATTTGCTGAATCACCATGTGAATTGCGATGGAATGGAGTGCTTAGGGAGGTGGTGGAATCACCATCCCTGGAGGTCTTTAAGAAAAGATTGGACATGGCACAGTTTAGCTGATGTTGTGATGTTAAGTTATGGGCTGGCCTTGATGATCTCAGAGGTCTTTTCCAGCCTCAGTGATCCTGTGATTCTATGTTTGGATATGCCACATCTCCTTGCTGCAGGTGGTGCAGCAACACAGGAGGGCAGGGGCAGATGTTGGAGTAGTAAGGAATTGCTGTGGAAGGAGTGAAGCAACAGCTGGAGCCTATGGAAAGCTGTAGAGAATGGGGGGAAGGCAGAGGAGAAGTTTTCAGGCCCGCACACCCTCCTGTCATTCTGTCTCACAGCAAACTCAAGACATGCTCAAAAGCACCTATGAGAACAAACTGAACTGCTGTGGGGAAAAACACATTCCACTGCAGATGCTTCTCCATGAAAATAGCCTAACCTGCTGACTGGACAGCATGTAGCTAACTAGCACAGCAGGCTGAGTGCCAAAGATGTCAGTTTGCTCCAACACAATGCACGTACACAGCGTCTGCAGGGAAGGCACACAGCAATGGGATAGGCTGAGTCCATCACTGCGCCCATAGCAAAGTTCAGGAGTAAGAAGTTTAAGTTATCTAGGAGGTTATTGAATAAGCACTAGAGATTGCTTATCTGTGTGCCTTTTACAGCAGACTGGAGAGTTTGCAGGGGTGCATGCTGGTGGGTAATGGAGACCACTTGGGTGTCACAAAGTGCCAAGGGAGCACCTTCATTGAGGTGGGCTCCAAAGTCAAGTCCGTACCAGCCCGTGCTGCCTGGCTGAGAGTGGAGGGTGTGTGGCCAGGCAAGGAGCAGCCTGTTGGGCACCAGGAAGCATCTTCAGAGCCAGCTGACTGCTCCCTGTGTTGCTCAGAGCAAATTCTGGTCTTCACCAAATTCTACCTCAGACCCATGTCCAGAGCACCGGTGTTGCGCCAGGCTGTGCCTGGCCTCTGCGGTGAGGCTGGGGCAGCATGGATCCTGCAAGGTGGTAAGGCTCTTCATGACATGGCACATGGTTGCACTTGCAGACTCCAATGAGACAAAATCAGCCTGTCAAAACTCTTGGGAAATACTGCTTTTGAGAGGCAAAGGAACACGGCTGCCACGGGGCTGTCCTGTGAATGCCACTCTGTAAACTCAACTTCTCGGGGTCTGGATATGCATTTCATCCCTGTTTTAGGTGCAGATGCAGGCGGTTTGGAGGAGTTTTCTCCAAGTCTGCATATATCTGTCCTGTAAATAATTGCAGTGGTACCAGTTCTGTCCTTGACTCTACTTCTTTGTCAAGCAGGGCAGTGATAGCAATCACTCCAGTGTTTTGCAAACCTGCAGATCACTATTGCCAATCTTCCTATAAATAAGAACTAATTAATCTTCACCACATTTTTGTGAAGCAGGTAAGTATTATCATTTATTATCTTTCCTGTTCTACAAACGCAAACTGAGATGGCAAAACAACAACAACAAAAAGTTATTTGCTGAGGGCTAGGCAAGATAAACACATTGCAGGCAGTAAATACAGTTTTGCTCAGTGGAAGAAGGCAAACCGTGAGTTTCACAGGCTTTACCTTAATGGAGATAATGAAGAATAGTCATTCAAATAGAGTGCTGTTCTAGGAAATGAAAGCTCTCTGCTCTGGGAATAAGTAGAACAGCAGCCAAAATATTTTACTAATTTTATTACAAAAGAAATACAAAGATGAAGAGTGTGAATCTTGAAACAGAGCAGCAGCTGCACATGCTTAGTTTTCATTTGGAAAAAAAAAAAAAAGCATAGTTCCCATTTAGGCTTCAAAGTGGCTGCTCTGTCAAAAGGCCCACTGACATATTGAACCTCTTGACATTTCAATTTTTAATTTACCCTGAAATATTGCAGAGGGATCAGTTAAGTGCTGAACTTCATTTTTCTTTTAGTCTGCTGCAGTCAAATGGAGTGGAACTCTATCTTTAAAATCTTGCCCCATTCTGCATGTAGTAAGGACATGGAAAAATGGCTTTCTAGGGGTGCAAAGGCAAGAAAGGATGTGGAAAGGATTTGAGGCATTGGAATGGGCTGCCCAGGGAGGTGGTTGAGTCACCAACCCTGGACGTGTTTAAAAGTAGTTTGGTTGTGGTGCTCGAGGATATGGTTTAGGGTGCACCTTGTAGAGTTGGGTTATTGGTTGGACTTGGTGATCCTGAGGGTCTTTTCCAACCTGAGTGTTTCTGTGATTCTGTGGAAGCTTGCTGGAAAAGAACTGAAAATTGCCTTCTGTGCTGTAGTTTTGTCTCAGTAAGATATTCCTCACCTGCAGAAACAGTAGCTGTTTCCTCCCTTCTTAGTTTGTATATTAGTGATTCATCTAGCCACAAACCTAGTTGTAAGCGTGGATTATTTTCATGTCTGGTCAAATGTTGAATAGTGATTTAGTATGCCTGTGCCACACACTTTTAACTGACCACATGAGCCTGATCTTTTAAAAAATCTTAACTGAGCAAAAAGCAGCTGAAATTATCCTGGGGAGGAAAAAAAAGGCAGTCGGGTGGCATGTTATTTCTTAGCTGTGTGAGGTGAGAAGGGGAGAGGCAAGGCAGCAGTATGAGCAAGTGAAGAATTTCTTGGGAATGAGCTCAAGATGCATCCAAAGGGAAATCCCTTAGGGCCCTCAAGCAGCTAAATAACTGGCATTAAAGTGTCCTGCAGCTCCCCAGCTCACTTATCTTCTCTTTTTACGTTCTTTCTTTCATATGGAGAACCCTCACAGAGTGCAGTGCTCTGAATTTATTCATTCTTGATTTGATTTGATAAATGCCTTTTCCATATTTTTTCCTCTAAACTCTGGGCACAAGTTGCTAGCATCCTAAAGTTTTCTCCTATTAAGCAACACCATTAAAGATTAGGCTGAGGAAGTCACTTCAGGGTGGGCAGAGCATACAGGCAAACACTTCAGAGACAGGAACAAAAGCAGGGGTAAAAGGGAAACCTTCCTCCTCCTGTACCTCTGTTGGTCACACAGAAACGGCCCAAGCAAAGAACTATTTTGATGCCTAAAATTAGGAGATATGAGCATCAAAAGGCAGAGCACTATCTATGAGGGACATGCTTCCCCATGCTGCCATGTTTCATTGCAGTCTGATTTGAGGAGGATCTGTGAGGCCTTTGCTTGTCTTCACTTATCTAAGAGGGGATTTTAAGCATTGAGAAATGTGTTCCCTGGTGAGCAGGCCAGAGGCAAAGCCAGACACCATGGATGGTACTCGTGGCCACCTGGTCTTCTGTTTTTGAATGTGGGAGGAGAGGAGCATGGTGTGGTGTTTCTGGGGCAGAGAAGATAGTGCCATATGGGGGGAATGCTGCTGTCCAAGGGAGAAGTGGACTGGGAAATACCTGAAGACATTAGTTGTTGGGTTGAAGATCATAAGACTGAAGAAGGTGATAGAAAGGGTAGACTTTAAATGGCCTGGGCATCTCTTCAGATGCTTCTGCATAAATTTGTCAGAGCATGCCACGAGGGGAGACTGACCCAAATGCCAGTCAATTTAGTGTACAAAGATCAGAAAGGACAAATGTCCACGTGCCAGCAAGATGAGGCATAGTATGCTCCCATAGATGGGAGTCCCGAGGCAGAGAGCCTCCATGTGATAAGACAGTAGATCAGAGGCAAACCCGCAGCGGCTCAAAGCAAGGCAGTGCCACTTCTCCCTGCTTGGGAAACAAAGAGGGGAGCTGGGGGCTGCTTGCTATACGCTGATGTCTGCCCTGCAGGGAACACAGGTTGGCTTACAGAAACAGAAAGAAAAGATTGTCAGATGACCTGGAGGTGCTTCTTTGCTCATAGAAGAAGTTCTTAAGCACATTAGTTAAAAGATAGTTTGCACTCTTGAAAGGTAAGTGAAAGGCAGGGGCAGGCAGTTCACAGCCAGACTGCCACTGGGGAGAACACAATGAAGGTGTTTGCCCCGGCCAGATTCATCGTTAACCCGGGGAGGCCATCAACACCTGCCCTGGGAACTGGCTTCAGGGAGACCTTCTCACAGAGAGAAATCCTCCAGCTATGAAAGCAAGGGACTGCCCCAGGGCTTTAAGTGACTGGTTACCTCCTCTCTGCCTCATGACAGGATGGAAGCACCAAAAAGGCACGGCTGAACATACAGAGTTTTTCTAGTTTCTTTTCCATTCATTTAGTTAAGGGGGTGCCAGGTTTGCAAGCAGGCCATCTTACTGAAGTTTAGGACAGATGTGTATTGACTCGAAGCCAGAACATTGCCCACCTAATCGAACCTGCAGTAAACTAATTTTATGCCAATTTAAGCCTGTACGAAAAAAATCTTGCAGTGGTGAAAATGAATTGGCATTTAAACAAAGTAAACTTAATTTGATAAAATTTCAGTGAGAAGATGAGGCTACCCATATTGTGGCTCTGCAAGAGGATTTGAGAGAGTTAATCCTATAATTCCTGTTGCACAGAAAGAAAAAGCCTGGACTTGAATCCATACAGAAACATCAAATAGAAAGACATTTATGAACAGGTTGTTTTTTAAAAAATCCAGATTATAATTTAAAGGCCCAGTTCTGATTCTTTGCCTAAAGTAATTTTCTATTATAGTATAATTCACTATTCAAAAAGGAGCAAGGTAGCAGATAGTATCTAAAGCCAAGACATAACTATAAGATGGCATGTAAAATAACTGTAATTAAATAATCAAATGTAGCAATTAAACATGAATGATTCTTTATTAGGCTGAATGAGGATGCCAAACAAGGCTCCACAGGTGGTGAGTTTATTCCCCCATGCTCATTGGTATTTTCATTAGCAGCTCTTGGCACAGTCAGATATGCAAATCTGTCTATGCCTTTAAAGAGCAAGCCCCTATTTAGGTACTGTTCAAACCAAGGAGGATGTGGAAATACTGAGGACAGGATTAAAGCATAACGTGGTGCTTGGGAGATAAATTGAAGAAATGTGCTGAGACTCAACACAGTCAATGTTCTGCACAAAGAACAGTGAGTTGCACCGCTGCGGTATGGCCACAGATCGTGCTGGGCACTGTCGTTGCCGTAGCATCTAGAGTCGCTGTTAAAAGCCCAGGAGCAGTGCGCTGTAACAGATGCACCAGCCAGCCAACCAAGAAGGGCTTTGCTGGGTGCTACAGCCCCAGCCAGGCAGCAGCACTTTGTGAAGCTTGTGAACTCTCCTTGCAGACTTTGCCATTTCAAAGCCAGCTTCTCTGTCAGCAGCCAGAGGTGGCAAGTTTTTGCCGTGGAGGCATGCCAGGGGGGTATTGATGCTGCTGACGGGTTTGCCCGGGCTGACATTCAGTGTGGCCAGCATCCCCTCGGCAGGAGCAGGGCCACCAGCTCCTCCTGCAGCCGCCTGCCACCCTGAGCCTCTTTGAGACAGAGGCTCATGATGGCTTTCCCCAGGTTACAGTACTTTCTGTCACTCTCTGAAGCCTAGGTCTGCCTGAAGGCAGGGACTGGACTCTGCCTGCAGAACACTGACTGCCTTTGCAGGAGCTCATCAAATGGCTCGGCGATGAACAGACAGACAGTCAAACCCTACTTCAGTCTGTGCTCTGGAGAAGCCCGAATCTGCATGCTGCCAGCTGGACAAGGTACCCCAGCAGTAAAACAGTTAATAGCTGAGCTGTGGGGAAACACGGTGAGATAATCATGCTAATTACCCTGCTCTCCTTCTGCTAAAGAGGCAACAGAACACTTTGGCCTGGGGCACTTACTTTTTTAAAAGATTAATTGGGAAGAGCTCACAGAAAAGCAAAAAAAGGTGACAAAGGATTTGGAAAATAAGGCCTGTGAGGGTAAAGTGTGTTGAGGCAGGAAAAGAGAAGAATGAAGAAACTTAACTACCTATTAAGCACGTTAAGGGACAGAAGTCAGTCAGTAAGGACAGAAGGGGAAGTAATGACTTTTAACTCCAGTAGACAAAAAATAGATAAAATGTTAGGGAAAACTCCCCAAGAGCAAACAGGTAATTGAGCAGTCTGCCAGCATGAGAACCCAGATGGTTGCGACTACCACCAAGGTGCCAGGAGGGACTTGACACCAGGTCAGTCCTCTAGCAACCAGGCTAGAGATCATGGCCAAGCCACTGAGGATCCTCTCCCAGCTGAAAGGCTTGTGACTAGGACAGGACGCTCCAGAAAAAGAAGAATACATAGGAAGGTTAGAAATTGTCCAGGTAAAAGCATCTCTAGTGGTGGAGCAAAGTTTTTGCTGCAGCAGTCAGTAGTGATGGGGCTTGTCAAGTCATTTTGTCCTTGATTCCCAACTGTGTTTTTCACCAGAGATGAAGAGAGACAGCCCTGTGGCTGCTCTTTTTCATGCCTAGTTGTGGAATACATGAGGGAACTGCTGTCTGAGTCAGTTCCTCGTCTTCCTGTCCTGTTCTTAGGTGGCACAGGGAAACTGAATTCCAAATTACTATCTCAAGGTATGCATGGACATTTTGGACAAGGCTTGATCTCTGCTAGCTATGGACAGCAGGGAAGCAGCCTTAGGGCTGAAAAACAGCTGGATCAGAAGAAATCTGACTTCTCTGGAGCCAGCATACAACATTGGCATGTTTCATCTTGACCATATGCAACCTAGCAGTGCAGTGGTGTTAGGTAAATACTCCCTGTTTACTGAATCAAGTTACCATAAGATGCAGTTGCTTCATATGGGCAAATAAACTCCATCCTTGATTTCTTCTCTACTACTACGACAGTATTAGGACAACAGCTTAGCAAAGGAAGGAGCTTATGTCTGGGACATGTGAGGAGCTCCTCTTGCCTTCAGCTGGAGCTATGGGTTAGGTCACCTGTTGTGCTTTTTCATTTTCAGTGCTTCAGTGTCTGTATGGTCCTCTGCAAACAGTTGTAGCTTAATTGACACTAGCAGATATGTCTGCTAGTGGGTTTTTGGATTTAATTTCCTAGAGAAAATAAGGAATGACTTTACTTCCACTAATTCAGAGACCAGTTTTGAGTCAACAAAGCTTGAGACAACAAGACTTTGAAATCCTTTGGCCTTAGCCAAAATCAGTGATTTAAAAAGTAATAGAAGCTTGTTGTACTATTTATGTCAGTGAGCACAGGCAGCACTCTCAACTTTTCTGCGAGGCATGAGGCTTGGGCTTGAGCTGACTTTTGCTGAAGTCAGTATGTGTCTTATCCTTTCAGTTATCTGGGCTTTGAACAGAGGCTGCAAGTGGTGCCTGGCTGCCAGGGACAGCAGTGGCATTGGGGTCTCTATGCAAAGAGGCAGCCTCCGGGGTCTGTATGCAAACAGGCAGCCTCCAAGCTGGGGCCGTCCAGCTTGTTAAAAGGAGACAGTACCTTTCTGGTTAGTGCTCTTGGGAGATGGAGGGGAACAAATTTGGCTCCTGGCTTGGCACCACCAGCTGCCAGCCTACAGCGAGACAGAAAGTGTCTTTGAATTTAGATCCAGATGAGGATCTAAATTCAGCATGGCTGCTACCTCCAAGCAATCGAGCATCACAGCTTAACCCTAAATCAGTGGAAAGGTTTGAAATGCAGTAATAAGAAAACATGAGTTCTTCCCTGACCTTTTTATTTCTGAACCTCTCTAGGCAACTGATGTCATAATTCGAAGAGTTTGCATTTCCTTTCAAAGAAAGAAATGCTTATTTAGTTAGGAAAAATGTGATTTAGCAAACTCACTTGCCTCCAGGAGCTGGAGTTTTAATGAAGACTAGAGATGGGAGCCTTTTGGAAAAACTGCAAGTCAGTCAAACTGCAGCTACCCAGAAGACAAGTTTGTCCTGCTTCAAATATGACAATATTTACCTGTCAGGGTAAAAGACCAGAAAGTCAGACTTCCCTTTGCATTCTGCCCAAAGCTTCTTTTCTGATATCCTGTCCAGCATCTAAATCAGTGAGCTGTCTTATGCCAGAGATATTTCTGCAGGAGATTGATTAATCTTTTCACTTCCCCTTCCCCTTCCCCTTTCCTTTTTTTCTTTCCATTGATCTGGGACTTGAAACAGCTTTGGGGAGGGAGGCAGCTAGGAAACAAGGGAGGATTTAAGCCTTATGCTTCAACCTTTAAAAGAACCCCACGTAGCATTGGTGTCCCTGGAGGAGGCCCACGTTATTACTACAGCCACAGCCACATCATCAGCGTTACAGTGTTGGGAGTTGTAGATCATCCGTCTGCTGTCAGGGCTGTGATGTATGATGGAAAAAGCCATCCATCTGCAAACACCCAGCACAAAGGCTGTGCCTGCAAGGATGCAGTGGTCCATGTGCAACAAACACAGCGGCCAGCATGTTCCAAACAAAAAGGACACAGAGGCTCCTCAGGAAGAGAGGGGAAGGTGTTCAAAGCCTCTCACTCCCAGGTCTCCAGAACTGCAAAACACAAGTATATTCTCAGATCCAGAAATGGCACCTACGAATCCAGATACTGCTTCTTTCACACATCCACCTCTTTCCCTTAAAGCTTACATTTGATTTTCTCTTCCAGTGCAAAACCTCAATCATATTTACACCTGCCTTAGGATCTTTGCAGACAAAGACATTTAAGGCTGTGAAATCTTGGGAGAAGGTAAAATGACATGGTGGATCAATCAGCTGGTGCTTCTTCCTTTCACAGCAGGGGACTCCAGCAAACCTTTTGTATTTTTTGTGGAGATGCCACTCTGACTGAATTTTTCCTTTGGCACTGTGAGAGCAGAATGATATTTTAAAAAAAAACCAAAGTAAGTGAAAGAGACCAAGTGAGCACAAGCGCTTATGCATGGCTCCAGGTTTCCCAGCTAAAATCAGCTGTTGGTTTTCCAGGAAAGAAGCCATTTCTTGCGTGTTGCTTTGCTGCACAATACTCCTGGTGTGGGTTTGTAGGAAAAGGTTTGCAATTAACTAAAGTAAAATAAAAACAATGCTTAAAACAGCATGCGGTGATCACGGAGCGCCTCGTGCAAATGCATCCTGAGATGCCAACCGCCCAAAACAGTTCTCCTAAAGTTTTAACACCTGCTACTCAAGCACAGCCAATGCTTCATGAAAGCAGATATTGAGGGAAGAGGTGGGGTTCTTTTCCCTCTCAGAAGCCACGAAGAAGTGGATAACACCATAAACAGGAGCGAGCAGTTCAGTTACCCCAGCTTTAGATCAGTGGTAGGGGAAACATTAATTTAATTTTGAACAACAATGCAATTTGGGAAACATCTCCCTCTATGTAACACACTGCACTTGAAATGCCACATTCTTGCTCCTTAATAGCAAATTATGGCACATATAACCAGCTGCTCTTGAGAACCTAAGTCTACAGGCCTTTGATAAGTAACAGCCTCTGGTTGTGGGGAATGAGGTAGAGTACTGTGATACTAAAGAGCATTTCTTTGCTCAGGCTTCACATACTTTCCAATATCTTATTTTTGTTTAGAAAAGTAATTAATTTCTGATACTTTATCACTAATATTTCTTTAAATCTTTCCATGTGGGTCTGCCAAAAAAAATATTTTAGCTTAGAACTAGTATGCTTCAATTTTTTTCATTTGTGCTTTGCTCTCAATAAATATTTGACCTAGTCATAGATCTTTGTTGATACTGGTTTAAGGAACTGTCCTGGTGTTGCTGGGACAGAATCCCAGGCCAGTCATGGGCTGCAGGCCGTTAGCAGTTCTGAGTCAGCAAGTACAGTTGACTTGAGTTGGCTCACAGGTGTATCCCCTAGAATAAACATTGCAGTTGTTACCACAGAACGTTAGGGGGTGGGAGGGATCTTGAAAGATCATATACTCCAACCAGCCTGCCAGAGCAGGATCACCCAGAGGAAGTCACACAGGAACACATGGGTTTTCAACGTCTCCAGAGAAGGAGACTTCACAACCTCTCTGGGCAGCCTGTTCCAGGGCTCTGTCCTTGTATTTCATTACATTTCTCCTCACCCAATACAGAGGGGAACCTTCATACTAGAGTTTCCTGCCTGGGCTCTGCTCCACCTGGCTCCTCTTCCTTCTGCTTTTGAGGACTGCCTTTCTGGACACTGTGACTGCTGTACCTTTGCTGGGGTGAGTATAAATTTAGATATACTGTATTGACATTGGTAGCAGTTTGGCTATTTTATTAGATCTGTTTTCATTTCAACCTGCAAATCTCTTTTTCCTTATCCTCCTTTCCTGCTAGGAAGGGGTCATTGGGTGATACAGCAGCTGCTATAGTTCACCCCACATGCAGGCTGAACGTAGACAGGAACCCAGCTCTGTTTGCCTGCCAGATCATCATTTGTGATGTTCATCAGTTTCCTCATAACTGCAAAATATATTTTGCAAGGCCAGCACAGCTCTGAATGCAGGTACCCAGCTGTTGAGCTAGCCCATGACGAGTTTTGCTGAAGACAGCACTAATGAAGTTCCCTGAAATGATGAGGGATTTTTAGAGCCTGGCTGAACAGAGGTGAGTCAGCTCTGCCTTCACAAAGGAAAAGAGTGGAAGGAAGGGAGCTGTGGGGCAACCTGAGAGGGCAGCCCAGCCAGACGAACCCTCAAGATCCTGGCTCTGAAGTACCAAAGTGCTTTTGGCAGCACAGCAAAGGCTCTCCTGCCCGACATCAATAAGCACAATTCCTTTGGGAACATCTAGCATAGGAAAATCATAGGAGAATATGAAAGAATACTGGTGGCTGAGGAGATATCAGATCTACAGTCATTCTTCGGAGGCCTAATATTGAATGCACCAGTACCACCTAGAAGAAAGAAAATCCCTGCAGTAATGCAGGCAGCACACTTTGCAAGAGAGGGGTCCCAGGACAGCTGAGAGCCTGCCACTGTGTGTGGCTGCAGCTCAAGAGGGCTTTTGAATTGGCTTTTGAATTTTTCTACATGAAGCTCTGCCTCAGTTTGGGTTTTTCTTTTCTTAAGCTACTTTACTTGGTGCCAAGACCTGGAAAGAAAACTGTGGGAGAAAAGCTCTCAAGGAAAGAATTATTTTCAGCTTAAATAGCTAGGCCAGGAGTTTACAAAGCCAACAAAGGCCCAGGTTACACTCTCCAGGACACTCAAACCACCATGGGCAGAGTTTTCTCATTTAATTCAGGAACTAAGTTTTGGCTTGCAGACTTCCCCTATTTATCTGTATCCAAGTGTGGGATGTCTCTAGTGATGCCTGAGGGGATGGGTCCCCTTTCTGACAGGCAACAGAAAGAAGAGGATGAAACTGCCACAGTCGTTTCTGCCTGCTAAATTGCAACGGATGGTTGACATGCTGCCATCCTGACCTCTACAGCAAAATTTATGAAGTGTCCTCACTCCTGCCTCCTGAGCCCCATAGGATTTCCCCCGCTCCCCTAGGACTGTTGAACTCTGAGGTCAGTGGGTGTTGCCTTCATTTGCAGATCCTTGGGAAGGGATGGTAATTTGAAGGAATTTCCAGAGCAGGCTGCCACCCTGGACAACAGCATGGGAAGAACAGGTAACTCTCACATAGCGAACCAACTAAATAAAAAAAAAAATCCCCCCAAAAAGCTGTTTATTAGACAAGCAGTAAAAAGAACAGATAAAGAACAGGAAACATTTTAAAAGGATAATAGTTGTAATAAAAATCTTTAGGTCCCCTCCTTTAAACTTTGCCACTGTTGGCCTTAAATAGACGCACAGATAATTAAACACCACAGGTAAGTCTTGCTAAATTATCTAGGAGATTAACTTCCTATTTGCTCCGCATCTTCAGTAACATGATTTATGTTGCTTAAATGGTGCCCACCTCTGCTGTACTTGAGTTCTGTGATTTTTAAGGCTTGAGCAACTGTAATTAAAGAGCTTTTTTGGAGCAAGCGTAGCACCGTGCAGTGTAATGTGACATTCAGAATATATCAGTGTCACTTTACACAGGAGTTCTGATTATTTTCACTTGTGCTCTTCAGCCCTGTCATTTATCCCAAGTGAAGCTCATCTGCCTCAGACCATGGCGTCTCACCTACTTCTTGTGGCTTTCCCTATTTCTATACATCTCCATAATTTTAGTCCTGTGTTTTTTATGATTCATTCTTAGGCTAAAGCTCTACTTTCATTTGTACCCTAATGATTTTGCTACGCTCTTGCCTAACGCGAGCAGTCCTAGAATACGGCAGCTAATCAAGGCGAACGCGAGACGCAGATCGAGGCAGCGGCATCCGTTCACGGAGCAACCTATGTCTGCGAGGGAAGAGAGTTTTATTTCTCTGTTAAAGAGGATGCCAGCAGGGACAGAGACTGCTCTTTGATTCAGTGATAACGAGCGAACATTGCACCAATGAAATTTACATTTTGCCGGTGATATGAAAGCACTAAACAGATTTAGCCACACACACACACCCCCAGTACATGCTGGTTTCCTGAAATTTTAGTGCTCCAAAGCACCTAGTAATGTGAATGAAACTCTTGGAAATTTAGTAGAAAACAGCATCCAACGTGAAAGGTAAAAGTAGGGCAGGAGGCCACCAGTAAACATTGCTGCGGGAGGATCTTCTCTGAAACATGGTAACCCAGCTTTCTCTTCCCTTTCCCCCACTGAAAGTGGAAATCAAACTCTGATCGGTTTCTGTTGAATCTGTTTCATTTGGAAACTTTCTGAAAGTGTATCCAAGAAGTTGTACAAGGCTCGGTGCTGAGCCAGAAGTGCACTTCTCTGTGCTGACAACTAGCATGTCAAATTATTATCTAGGCTTCCTGCTGGCTGATGCTGCTGGAGAAAGCTGAACTTTGACTTCAGGGGAGGCAGCAAAAGGTAATTTGGACTGTGCATCACATCTCAGGCAGGAAGGAGGTTGTGGGTCTCATCTAAGTCAGGCCTGTGAGGCCACTTACAAGGGCTGTGGTGGCTCAAGCAAGGGCTCTGAGGCACCAGCAGTCCCACAAGGCTGACAGTCACATGGAGATGGTGGCGGTCTTCTCTACTGTGAATGAGCATAAAGGGTGACTGATATGTTGCCATCCAGCATATTGCACTGTTCAGATGGACAACTGTCAGCTGTTAGAGCTATGAAAAAGAATGTACATATATACAGCACTATATATATAAAATGAAACATCAGGTTGAAACAGAAATAACAAGATGGAGTTTTCTTTATTGGCTAGTTTGGTAACATGGACATTTATGATATTTTTTGTTTTTTGGGGGGGGTGGTGTTGGTTGGATGGTTGGTTAATTGGTTTGTTTGTTGGGGGGGGGTTGTTTGGTTTTGTTTTCTGCTGTCAGTTCTGGTCTAAACCAGGCACACTTCATGCCAATGCCTGAAGACCATTCCTTATGCATTTCAATAATTGTGTGCTCTATCCCAACAACAAACATAATTTTATTTCTGCTTATTTGCAACCAACCCCAGGCCTCACATTTCCTACAAAATTAACAGTACACACCGTATCCAGATGGGATTGTTTCTATCCTGAGGATGCAAAACCAACCATCCTACAACAGCTGTAGCTACTGGGATCCCGTAATCAAGGTAAAATACTCTCCTGGCAGCAGAAGCCTTACATCATTCCTCAGACTGCTGCTAGCAGAGCTGTTCCTCAGCATCTCTTGTGTTCACAGTAGGGATTTTGCTCATGTGTGGCCTTTAACATAACAGAGACTTGCCCAGCATCTCGTTAAATACGTTGCTGTTCTGCAAGCTATTACAGGACACCCAGTCCATCCGAAGGTGTCCTTCCCCTATCTAGAGGATGAGGAGATGGCTACTATTTGTGTTGTAGTGATTGGCAAGGAAGAACCTGAGCTACCAGCACTACTAGCTTCCTAGACTTGAACTGAAAGATATGGCTGTCTACTTCTTTTTTTTTTTTTTATTCCATAAAGGAGGCACTTAAGCAATTTTGGGCACATTTTTCCTTCTGTTTTTGATAGGGGGAAAAGTAGTATTCTCCTTCTCCCATTAGAAAAGATTATATAGCAGATAGTACATTTACAGACAGTAAAAGCAAGTGCATCAGTTAACATTTGCAGGCCAAGTATGCAGCTGCAGAAACAACGTATTGCTTTTAAAATTCAGAGTCAAAAAGGAAGCCCCCTTTCAGTTTCTAACACTTTCCTGAGGCTGGAAATGAAAAGCTATTCTTGAGTCTTACAGAGTATTCCTTTGGTGACTCCAGTTTTCTCTGTGTGGAGGAGCTCAGCCTCCATGTGGAGTGCAGGCTGAGGAAATGCTCTGGTGAGGTAGTTAGGAGCATGCCCTCATGGTAGTAATACACAGATACTTCATTCAAAGAGTGGCTCCAAATCCTACGTGGGTACCAGCCTTATTCTCTTTCCCTCCCTTTTTGCCCTACAGCTGTTTATATCACTCTTACCCTTCTACTTATGCCTCCCTTTTGTTAATTTATTGTGGAGGGGCAGCAGCACACAGACGATGAAAATCACAGAAGCAAGACTCATTAGGATTCTATGTCCTTTGAGTGGTAGGTAAAAAAATGCTGTGTGAAATGTCATGAAAGTAGATTTTTGAAGTTTTGACAGATGTGAGAAAAGGAGGAATGTTTGCCATTTGTCTTAATGACACTTTAGTATGTTTGGAGAGCCAAAGAGGGATGGGGATGGGGGATGTGGAAGAGAGTTAAGATAATTANGGGGGGGGAGAAAACCACCAAGCAACAATTCTAGAGGAATGTGAGTTGTTTCCAAAAGTGATCCTGGGGCTGAGAGCAGGCACACAGTATATCAGCAGGCCTGGTCTTCTGCACAGGTTGCCAAAAAGGAATAGCAAGTGGGGTAAAAGTAAGTAAAAATCAGTAGTCTTTCATGGTTTGAGCTTGACCTGGGTAGTGTATCCCTCCCCACAGTATCACAGTTAGAATGCCTCAAATGCAACCAACAGTACAAAGAGAAGCATGCAAATAGTGTAGGAGCATAAGAGAAAGCTTTTATGTGCAATCATCAGCCCAGCTAAGACAAATTACTGTCAGTGTTATGTCTGAACAATATGTTTCTCAGGTAAAATCCAGTCCCGTAGCAGTCAGAGGTTGCCATCAACCTGAAGTTGTCCCACGAGGTTTTAGGTGTTGTTTGTTGGCTTTACAAGAGAATAAAGGACGACTCATGGATATACCAATTTCTTTTTGTCCTGATCTTGGGAGCTGACTTTCCGAGGTTCACAATTGTGTGGCTTTAGTGACTGCATCTTTTGTCTGTTTCAGGTTCTAAATGCTCTCCATTGTGGAGACATTGCTGGCAGTAATGGCTCTTCACACTTACTGCCAAATGTACTTGAGCTGTGCAGCTGTGTTCCCCTAAAAACTGGCCTTCACCTTCAGGAAGGATGACTCTGGTCCCCTCCAATAATTGACCTTATTCCTTAAAGCTTCCAGGCAAAACCGCCTAAGCAGGAAAACCCACTGGGTTCAACATGGTGCAAGTCACCATAGGCTAGGGGAACCAAGAGCCACCAGGCATGTAACTGCTTCTGTAAAGCACATCTTTCCTTGCAGACCTGTGGCAGAATGAACTCCAAGTAACTGGTTAATAACTGGTATCCATTGCCACTTGGGCACCAGCAATGGTACGGCAGGGTTCAGTGGGCATCCAGGGAAAAGGCTTTCCTTCTGATCTCTCAAAATAATCTGAATTTGAAAAAAAAATTTAAATTGTAACAGCATTACAGCAAAGGGCACAGAATTAATGTCAGCACTCATCCCAATGGCTAGAAGCCCAGGTGGAAAGGGTATAATTTCAAATATGACAAACTCGCCTAGTCTTTTTCCAGAGAACAGTGTGGCACCTGGAAAGAGCAGTAGAAAAGGGAGTCCAGGGGATGCTGGACTCCTTTCCTCTGTAGAGAGTTTTATGCAATCTCAATTTCATGATTCAGTACTTAGGAAGTCAACATTTCTGGCGATAAACAATGCCGTAGCACAGTAGCACATTTGTTCGAGTTAGAAATGAGAAATGTGCAATAGCTTATCATGAGGAACTAGTTCTGGTTGAACAATTCATGGTGGAGAATCAATTTGCTGAATTTAGTCCTTTTGCATGTTTGTGAATTGTCCTGAAACAGATCACAGTTTCCATGAATGTGTCCACAGCTCAAAATTATCTGACAAGCGATGCAAACGTATTCCAGACTGAATTGCTGGTAAGCTGCTCACTGTGATTACTGCTGAGAGTATTTGATATTAAAAATGAAACTATTTTTTTTTCCCCATAGGCCTATAGCTCACCTGTCAGGTCCCCAACAGATAAAAGGACAACTTTTTTCAAGCACAGATATTTAAAGCAAGAGTTCATTGCCAGGACTTTTTCCTCTATCCTTTGTTTGCCTCTACTTTGTTCAGAGAGGTTGTTCCAGAGGCAGAATTTCACAGCTTCTCACAACAAAATGCAATTCTCAGTCAGGGCCATGAGGCCACCTGGATATTGGCTAGCATCATGAATCTGGGGGTGGCAAAACACCCACAGAAAAACTACCTTCCTTCTGCTTTTCTTTTGCTACAAAGCCAGCACCTTGTAGAGGCGATGTGAAGTTTCCACAATTAATGCTACATCTTATGAGATCTGTGGGTGAAAGAGACACATTTTAAGTTTTCTTCTTGATGGTTCGGTAGCTGGAGCACAGTAAAGCAGAAGATGTCTACTGCCTTGTTTTCTGCTTGATTAGAAATGGCCAGCTAGTCAGTGGTGTGGCTTCTGACATGACAGAAATGAGCTCACAGCGTTTTGCTGCTCAGATGCCTCTGCAGTAGCTGCAGTTAGAGATGGATCTACCCAAGCTAGGTAGCTGCGATGCTGACAGCAGCTCGGCCACACTTTGAAAGAAGGTCCTCAAACTCCAAAGCCCACCAGAGAATCAGGGGAAAAGAATGAGCTATAGCTCACCACTAGCTCCTAGATACTGCTGCAATCAATGCAACTGCACTGGCACAAATTAGTCAACTGAGAGCTGGATCTGGTAGCACAGCAATGACTGAAATACCAAAATATCTTGCTATGTGAAGCTAGGAAACGCAGGAATAGGCACGGGTGCTTACCCCCAAAATCTTTTGCACTGCAGCTGCAGAGCATTAGAGTAACTGCTGACAGGAATGAGCTTAAATAATGCCCTCCAACAATATCATTTTGATCATCTGTGGACTCAGGAGAAATTTCTACATTGGCTTACAGGTTGCATTTTTACTTGCAGCTCTGTAAGCTCTGGATTATTACACTGAAAGGAAGGTGGCTGCATATCAGGCCGGCTCTGCAAAGCACTGCAAACGGGGGAGGCTCTTGTTTCAGAAGAGATACAGCTAAAATGCAGCAGCCAGAAAAAGAATCTGAGAATCCATCACACATGCATAGACTTCTCTTCCAGTAAGTGTTACTAATTTTCTCACAGATACCTCAGTGATGTTTTCAGTCAAAAATCTAGTTGTGGGGTTTTTTGCCTTCTGAACGCTGAAGTCTGTTTTATCAATTTATCATATGCAGATAAGCTATAGTTATGCAAGCACTTGAATGGCAGATAAGTAAATCCAGGCTCCTGTGACAACCGAGCCCTTTCCATTTCCAGAAGTCAGCTCTCTGCTAATCCATTTTACAGCCTACAATCTTTACCGGCTGCTTTTGCCTTTCCCAGGTTTGCCCTGCCTCACAGAGAAGAGAGTGTTCTTTTACAGTCCACAGTCTAACCTGGGCCTACAGCAGCCCTTCACAGCAGAAAAAGAGGATTTTTTTCTCCTTGGTATTACTGCAAGAAGTCTCAAAATTGGCATGGATAGGAAAGCTTTTCCCCAGTATAATGTGAGCCATACCAAATGCTGTCCTTCTGCGGGAGCAGTGATGTGAAAAATAGAAAACCTGTACCGCCTGACCCCATGGGTCTGGTTTACATCTGGAGAACCAAACACAAATAAGACAAGCCTGGAAATGAAAGTGTGTGCTCCTTGGGAGAAAAAAATTACACCTTTTTACATTTTTTACATTTGTTACTGCTCTTCTCTCTTTTTTTTTTTTTTTTTTTTTTTTCTAATAANAATAACTACTTCAGCTGGAGCCTGGGATAAAAAGAATGGCCATGCTAAAGGTCAGCATCTCCCTGCCTCTTAGGAAGGTGAACAGGATGAAGGAGCACAAAGCATGATGCAGGGCACCTGCAACCCCACCACCACCCCAGAGAAGATATCAGGAGTGTGTTGCTGGTGCTAGCCAGGTACCCAGTGCCTCACAAAGGGTTCGGACCTGCTGCAGGTGATGGGAGAGGGATTGCCCAGAAGGCCATGGGTACATCTTCAGGAAAGCAGCCCCCGTTGACTTCACTTCTGTCTCTGAAGAGCTGAGAATGGCATAAAAACAGGCACGTTGGTGCCTGTGCTTCTTTGGAGCATCCCTCCTCCCACAGAGATCTGCTAACTTGGTGTTCCCTCACCAAGTTATGAGTGGAAAAAACAGCAGCTGCTCCAGACTAGTGTATGCCACAGTTTAATCAGACTCTGCCAATATTAATGGCATAAATAGACTTATGGACTATGAAGTACTTCAAGAGGTCATCCAGCCCATTTCCTAGATTTAAGGCTGGATTAGTTACAGTATATCATTCCTGCCAAAGCTAGATCTAATCTGCTCTTCAAGATCCTCATCAATGGAGATTTGATAGCCTCTGCAGGCTGCTGTCTCACCATCGTTACCACTACAAAGTCTTTCTGTGACGCCTAACTCGATTCTTCCTGGCAGCAATTGAAGACCTCTGCTCCTCTCCTAGCCACCAGAGATGGAGAAGATTATTCCCATCTCCCTCGAAGCGGCCTTTCATCTCTGTGAAGACTGGCTTCATGCCTCCCCTCAGCCCTCACTTCCATGGGCTAAAAACAAATTTAGTCCTTTCTTGGTGGCACATCTCCTTCTCGCCTCCTTACAGGTACATCCAAGCAAACAAGATCAGTATGGTTACAGAAACCAGGGAGAGGGCTTGTGCCTAAGCAAAACTGCCCAACAGAAACTCTAATGCACTATCTGGCATTTGCACAGAAAGTTGTGCAACTATTTACCAAGCACTCAGTAAAGATGGGTTTTAGCCATGGCAGCCTCTGTATCATGCAGCCCACATTCATAGACAGCTGTTTCAAATAAACAGGCAACAGACCTGAAACAGCATCACACTACTGCCTTAATTATTAGCCCATCGACCTTGTATCATGTGCAAACAGGAACTTTAGAGAGAACTTTTGATGGAAACAAATGAGAATCTTAATCAATACCCATGGGAAAAGGGCACTCTATGCACACTAGTCTAGGAAAGGTACTGCAAAAATGTCTTCCTCATTGAAAAGGAGTGTCCTAGTTATCTAGAAAATGTATATATCAATGCAATGCACAGAGGAAACAAAATCGGACTAATGTGACGATGCCAGGTCCTACCTGCTGTTACAACCTGCTTGTGCTGTTATCTGCACCACACATGTACTAACACCAGTGACAATTCAAACATGCAGATGTTTCTTTCATGTCCCAGTGCTCGCTTTGGCGATACAACCCATCAATCTGCTCAAGGTTTCAGCCCACAACTGGTAATGTCTGCAGACTGGTGACTCAGCCAGGTGAGTGTCAAACTCAACATGTTGCACTCATAGTCGATGGGAGGGCAGGTATGAGAAGACACCAAATGGGGAGGGGAACTCCAAAATTCATATTGAAGCTTATTTATGAATACAAACCTGAGTATCTCATGCATCCCTCTCTATTCAAAGTCACAGTGTTTGCTACAAGTGTCTGTCTTTAAACTTACTCCCTCCATAAACTTTTAGTAGCTGTTACTGGTGGTGACAAAAGCAACTCTACTTGAGGGCAATATGTGCCCTCAAGTGTCACAATGATGCCTGCCTTCAGATTTTCAACACCCACTCCTTCAGCCTTAAGCTTGGCAGCATGTCTTGGTGGATCTATCTGAGCACAGAACATCTTTTAAGGGTGGCTTCTGAACTTGTGCTAGCCTCTTGTTAAAAACCCAAAGCGATTATTTTTTGTCTTGTGGCTCATGGTTGGCCTATGTGGTAGTGGTGATGGGGTGACTTTGCTGGTTCACTAAGTCACAAAGTCCTTCCTTGGTATCTCTATGCAGTAACTGACCAGCAGGATCACAAAAGAGAGGATGGAGGGCTGCTTTTCCAAAAGGTGATTTGATTGAAGGTGATTTTGTGAGTGAGAGATGTGAGCACTGGCAGAACTCATGCTTCTTGATGGCTATGGAGAGCCTTGTCTGCTGATGGCAGACTGCACTCAGACCAAAATCCATTTGCTGAAAATGTCCACAGACAAAATCAGGAACTATGTTTTTATTGAGGCTGAGAGGCTAAAATTCATTACAAAAACAAACTTAAAACTAATGGGCTTTTTAAAGTTTCTTTCATAATTAAGAAAATTTTTAGTATCAAACTACCTTAAACCAATAATTGAGAGGAAAAGCAAACTACTCAGTAGACTTGCAGTATGCCAAATGACCTTTGTGAAAAGCAAAGCAGGTTCTGTACTGAAAATGACAGAAGCATAGGGGTTCCTTTTGCAGTTAGTAGAGAAATGCATGGCTTTCTTCACAGCTCAGACCAAATGCTACGAGAAACCATAAAAATGAAAATGGGTGCAAATAGTTCCCTGCATTCACCAGGCCTCAGTATGGCTGGGGGGATTCTCAGCCCACCCAGAAGCCAAATGAGACAAGGGATGGATGAACGTGTCTTACAGAAAAGCAATATACAAGCAGATCAAACCACAAGAGGTCCAAGCCAATGTTCAGAGGCAGCAGGCACAAAGCCAGCATGTTCACCTTAGTGCAGGGGACCTGGCATCCATCCCAAAAGAAAAGTGATGCTGCAGCCTAAGGTTACAGTCCTGGGACAAGAACAAGGGCTGCATCATTCCTCCAGGCTCCCTTGCTGCGCTCCTAAGCTTCCCAGCTCCTTTAACCACCTTGGGAAATTGAGATAGCCTCAAAAAGAGACAGTATCCACCTTGGAGTCAGCGCCGAGGCATCCTAAATGAACTGGTGCTTACCACTGAAAGGACTCCTCAGAGAGATAAGCACCAAATCCTTCATTACAGATGGATATTTGACTGCTTCCTTTGGTTATTTTGGGGTGATTTTCTTTCCTTTAGACATGCATGCCTGCATGCATCCACCTTCAGTGTCTCCTACCGCAGTAGCTTGATTAAATCTACTCCTGCAGAAACACAAGGCAAAGATGGCTCACAGCCAGCTTCTCCCTGAGGTGCTTTTCAGTTCATCACAATATGTGCTCCGTAGTTATCACTCTTCACACAGTTACCTCACCAAGGAAAGGAAGAAAAACAGAAGTAATACACTAAGTTTCTGAATAGATTATGCAGAAAACTATGGAATACTGCCCCCGCAACAAACTTTCTAGCTGAGAAAAGGTCTAGTGTGTGAAAGTTGAGTGTTGAACTGCAAGATGACCTGAGCAAAGAGCCCCAAAGGATGGGAACATCTACAGGAGAGACACAGGCAGGGTAAGGGAGCAAGGCAAGCATGCAGATGTGTGCATTTATATCACACTGTTGGAGCAAGAATTCAGGTTTTTGTGGTTGGCAGATCACAGTTTACCCTATCTAGACCTAGTAAAAGGAAAACACAGGCAAATATCACCTATAAAAGAGGTTCAGGTTAGCCTTTGCCTACCACAACTAAGTATGCACTGACAAATGCAGAAGGACATCAGACTCCCTCCAGACAAGCGGGGATAGCTGATGGACTAAATGTCATCAGTGGCAAATTGTTGCATGAGTGCAGAATGCATTTAACCCTTTCCACACACACTCCCACCCAACAGCTGCTGCAAGATCTTTTATTTTTCCTAGACCTCTCCACCGGCACACTTGTGCTGTGGTGTTTGGCTTTATATAAATAAGACAAGCAGAGAGGAGCAGCTCCAGACCAAGGTGTCTGCATTATTATAGCCTACTCAGCAGCAGAGTCCCCAGGGCCATCCAGCCTCATAGCCCATCTGGGAGGCATTTCCTCTCCATAGCAACGCACATGAAATGCAGCTGACACGTCTGAATTACATCACGGCCAGCCCTGATGGTCTCTTACAGCCACAGTGACAAGCGACTTATTTGTGCCTCCACACAATTACCCTTTTTACTGCTAATTTTTAGTGCTTCACAATAACTCTACCACCTGCTTAAATCTCCTCCGCTCCATCCTTCCTCTGTCGACACACAGAGTGTGCCTGGCTTTACTTTTTAAAAAGTTATTTTAAAACAGCCAGCACAGTAATTCCCTTTGAACAGCCAGGCCACGTGGACTGGTGACTGCGAGTTGGAGCAGCAGCTGTTGCAGAAAAGAACCTATTCATTAGGCTCGCGAGGAGAGCCGATCAGATTACTCAATACAAATAATTTATCTGACGATTTTCTCTTTGCAGATCGCCTACGAGCAGGCCACTTTCCGCTGGGGCAAAACTAATTTTATTTCTGCTTTTGCACAAAAATGTGTTAAAAGTTTTGCCGTTTCTCTGGGCGGTTGCTAGGAACATTCGTTATGTGTGGGTCAGCATTTGTGCACGTGCTATTGTTTCCACCCTCTGCTAAGATGACCTACACTGAAAACACGCCTGAAAAAAACTGCTCAAGCTTTGTCTTTCCTCCATAGGTAGCATACCAAGAGGTGGATGTGCAGAAGCTGGCCCAGGGAATGTTAAGGTATTGCTGTCTCCCCCTAGTTTCCCACTGATACGGGGCAAGGGGGGAAGAGCACTTGTTGTTTTTAATGGATCACAAGTTTAAACCTGCCTGGCTTCTTTCCTTGGGCTGACACAGAGGAGCATATATATGTACATATGCATACACACGTGAAGGCTAGCATCTGTGGGCTGTTTAGTAAGTTCACATTCCATTTTTTCTTGTGCTGACACAAATTATTTGCTCCGATGTCTGGACTGCTATTTGCAAAGGGTGTAATGACTACTCTTAGCCTTTATTATTTGATTAACTGTCTAAAAGACATAGTTCTTTGGTGGTGGGCAGAAAGTCTCTTATCAAGTGGTCCAGCACCTGTAAATAACACTCACTTTTTCTGTGCGTGGTTGGGATCCACTGATCTCCTATTTCATGCCATGCTACCAAGCATGTTGGCTTGGGCCCAAGAGTGTCCTGTGCCAAGCCCTGAGGGCCACAGACTCCCCATCTAGGCGAGCTAGGGCTTGGCAGGTAGGCCAGCAGCAGCTTAGCATGCTCCCCTTCTGCCAAACACAGGCTCAGCCCCAGGGCTAGCAGCTCTGCCACCCCTCACCATGTTAACACAATAGGACATCAACGGCCCCGGGATGACATTTGATGATGCCAATTAATTTGCACTGAAGTGACATCCAGGCACCTCGGCCACAGACTCTTTCCTCACTGCCAAGTGGGGAAGGTAGTCTCTGGGCCAGCAGGTGTCCCTCAGTCCCCATGCTGCCACCCTCCTGCACTGGACCCCTGGTAGAGCCCTCGGCCAGCTTAGAAGGGAAGAAATTTCCCTCCATGTGATGCAGCCTGCATGTCAGCCTGCGGCATGATGATTGATGACACAGCTGCTTCTGCAGCCCCTGCCGGAGAGCTCTAATTTAATTAATGGCTTTCGGCATGTGTGCAACATAACTCCTGCAACACCTCTGTGGCCCAGGGGTGCACAGGGACTGCAGGGTGGCTGCTCCTGGCACGGGCAGGGCAATGGGAGGGTGGGAAGACAGATGCACAAACGCAAGGGCCAGATGCGATTGGGCACCTCACAAGGTTTCCGTTAACCTTCACGTAGGCAGGGGCGTGCGGAGCCTTAGTGAGCGTCTCTCATCAGGCCAACAGCAGCAGCCTCCCAAGCCACTGTGCATCTGCCCCCTGTCTGCTCTGTTCTCAGGAAAGCTGCAAGGTGGGCACCGCCCCACACACCACTTGACAGTTTTCCGCCCACTATGCACAAGTGGAAATGCCTAGACCCCAGAGCAGGGAAGGGTCTGGCAGGTGGGAAGGAGTCATTTGTTTTCTCCTTAACTGGCAAAAAGGGGACGTCTGAAGGAACTGATGATGTCTGTTCAACCTGGAATGTAAAGACAAAAAGAAGCTATCTTGAGCTTTCCTGTACTCTGGAGAACTCAGAGAAATGTGCCAAAAGTTGTGAAATACTGTAGGATGGCTTTTCTCTTTTACCACTCTGCCTTTCGTCCTTGTCAGGAGTAGGGGCTGTAGATCCAGACCACAGAACAAGAAATCAGCTTAGAGAAAAGCTGGAAAATATGACCCCTCCACACCCCCCCCAAATTTTAAAAAATTAAAGTTTAGAAACTGAACCTGCACCCAGAGCTCTTACACCTAACACAGTCATGCCTAAAGAGAAAGGTTATTGACAAAACACCAAATAAATTAGAACCATTTGCCTTGGGTGAGAGTTGGGGAACTCGCCTGCAGGTCTCAGTGTACTGAAATGTAGAGTTTTCCAGTTTTCCCCATCTTTAAGTCCCACCACTGATTAAGGCTCCAGAGTATCCCCTGAGCTTGGTAACATCGTCAGTCCTCAACGGAATAACAAAGTTCAGCCTTGAGGGGAAAAGCTTCTGTCTTCCAGACTAGGAGTTCACAGTCCAAGAAGGAACCAACAACAGACACTAGGATGCTTTTGGTTTGTTATTGAGAAGAAAAAGAATAAGAGCAAAGGAAAAAATCCCAGAAAGCTTCATTCGGCTCCTAAAATGGTCCCGAACTGAATGGGTTTGGGATAAAGGGTAAGTATTTTATTTCTTCAACATGCCCTGCGGCATTTGTCCATCATTTTCTTTGAGATGAGCCAATCTTGTTCAACTCCAATATTTACTGGTAAAAAATACTCTGTCTTGTTTTCCTGGAATAGTTCACCCTGGCATTGAAGTCAAGCATTTTTGAAGAGTATTTGCTT
>VWYK01071278.1:14219-48262 GCA_013399775.1 Semnornis frantzii | reverse complement strand
CTAAGAGGAAAAAAAAAATTCCTTTTGTTTACATTTAGAGTTGCAACTGAAAAATGTTATCAGCTCGTGAAGACGAATCTCAATTTCTTGTTTACATGGAACACAAATGGAAGAAAAAATTTTCTTTGTGTTGCGTTTTTGACACTGAGTACTTTTCCAGCTCATGACTCACTTTAAAATGTAGATTTTTAAAATAGCCACTCTTTAATGAAACTAAAGGAATGTGCATATCGGTAAAATTAAATATTAAGGTTCAATGGAAAAAAAAAAACCCAAAACCAAAAACCCAAACTCCTGTACGGCTTCTTATCTAACTTGTGAAACTTTGGCACAAAATAAGACTATTTTTTTTTTTTAGATCACTATTTTCCCAGATAATTTAGAGCTTGCAGTAGTGCTGTTCTGTGTCTTAGGACTTGCTATTTTGCTTACTACTTCTGTGCTTAAGAACACAGTGGGGGCTTGATCTCTGAAGTGCTGCTCAACTCATTCACAGTTTCTTTGTGTGTGTGCACAGAACTGAACCTCTGCAGAGAAGAATGCAGAAACTAGCGCTGAATAACATTTCGTTAACATTGGAGCATTTGCTTGGAGGTCTTTCCCAACCTTAATGATTCGCTGAGTTGTACCATTTTATTCCGGTTGCAGCTTTCTAGCAGGCATGGGAATGACCTTGCAGCATTTCTTAGCTGTCTTTTACCACTATCTGTCACTTAACTCCTGTTTTCCCCCAAGCTATTTATTCTCCCTTGCCAGTTCTTGGTTCTAAGGTAAACTTTTACAATTTTGTGACTCAATGTAGTCTCAGTCCTCCACATCCTAAAACATTGATCCTGTCAGTGTGCTGCTGAAGTTTTCTTGCTCTCAATTTTCCACTTTTAGCTTTTCCACAGCCTTTTCAGATATTTCTGTTGTTTTGACCAAACTGCATTTTGATTTCTTCCCGTTTTTTTTCAAAGAAAGGCTTCTCCCCCATGCCAAGATTGTTTGCTTCCCCTCCCCCTTTCCACCCTGTTGCAGCGAGGTAGGTGGGAAAATGTCCTGCTGGCTTGGTTGCTGGTGGGGGAGCTGGGGTTTAGGGTTTTTTTTTTTTTCCTCTCTTCAAGGCGCTGATCTTGCTCTTTGGTAGAATCGTGTTGCTTTTGCATGAGGAGCTTGATTGTGCAACCCTGGGTTACACAGTGGTCGCCCTGAAACCAGCAGCCTACTTTTGTCCTCAGTCCAGTATCTGCTTACATTGAAGCAGGGAAGCAGTTCCACTCTTGATAATGTGTTTTTAAGTGGAGGAAAAACACATTTTCCCCTTCTTTCTGATGTTATATGGTCAGAAAATAAGGCATGGTGTTTGCACAGTGACTTTAACAAAACCAGAAAGGGTTGACCCGTCAGAGTCCTTTGACTGGCAGCGCTGCTGGATGTGACAGCCCTGTGGGAAGGAAGGGTTTAGTGTTCATTTCTGGCCTGCTGGTAAGGGCTGCTACTAATATATTACACAGGAGAATCTATTTCTTTTAGCCCCAAACCACAAAGACGAGTCTTGTGTCTTAAAAATCCTGCCTTAAAATCCACATTTAATTCTTACAGCACGCTTCACATAGGTATTACATTAATAGTCCAGGGAGAATTAAGAGAACATAGAACTAATTCTGAAATTAATGTGGATTTTATCAGTGTTAGTGTCCTAGATTTTCCAAACCAGTCTGCTCACACAGCTCAGTTTTGGGGATGAGTTACCAGACTAGGAGAAAACTTGGGACAGCACAAATGGTCTTATTTATACAATACAAAAAGCAAACTCAGTTGGCATAGTTGTATAAAAGACTCTCATGAACAGCCTGCAAGTAGGCTACCTTCTAGAAGGGATGAATGTTATGGATGCTAGCAAGCTGAAAAACTGGGCCACTTAACCAAAGCCTTTTTTTTTTTTTTTTTAAATCTTTTAACTATGATTTTTATCTAAGCATCAGATAAAAATTTCCTGCCCAGATGCAACATCTTACCCATTTCCCTTCCTTAGTGGTGTCCTGGCATTGTATCCTAGGACTGCTTCAGTGTAGTGCTTCTAACCTGAACATTTGTTCTAAATTGGGAACCAATTCTTTTAGAATTTCAAAATTGAGAAATATTGGCATATTCAATAGCTGGAGGCTAATGTTGAGGGATTCTGTCCAGGTGTCCAAATCACTCCAGTTCTGGTGTCCCCATCGGCAGAAGGACACAGAGCTGTTGGAGCAATTAGAGGAGGCCACAAAGATGATCCAAGGGCTGGAGCACCTCTGCTATGAGGACAGGATGAGGGAGCTGGGAGTGTGCAGCCTAGAGAAGAGAAGACTTCCGGAGCACCTTAGAGCTGAAAAGATCCTACAGGAAGGCTGCAGAGGGACTTTTCATAAGGGTGTCCAGGAATAGGACAAGGGGAATGGTTTGAAGCTGAGGAAGAATAGGTTTAGAATGGATCTTGGGAAGAAGTTCTTCAGTATGAAGGTGGTGAGACTCTGGAACACGTTGCTTATGGAGGTTATGGATGCCTCCTCCCTGGGGATGTTCAGGGCCAGGCTGGATGAAGTCTTGAGCAGCTGAGTGTAGTTGAGAGGCATTGCTTCCCATGGTGGGGAGGTTGGAGTAGCTGAAGTCCTTCCGACCTAAGCCATTCTGTGCATGGTTTACATTACTGCAAAACACACAACCCTGATGGTGTGCAACCTGTGCTAGGTCCACAGTGTGCATGCATAGCCTGGATATTTGACAACCCCCTGGTACTCCTCAGATCAGTGAACCATTTCATCTGGCAAGTGCTGTCTGTAATGACAGTGGTGCTGTGTGCTGTTTAAACCCTTGAGGCAATGATGGGTGGGCGGCACCCCAGAGCAAATACAGTCACTTCCTGATGCATTGTTTGGCTCAGCTACAGATAGAAAGATGGCAAAAACAAAGACTGCATCACTGTCTCTTTAATTTATTTTTTCTCTGTCAGAGCCTGCCTATTTGTTTTAGATAAATGCATCTTACAGGAGAAAGCAACTACAGCAGTTTTAAACAAATAAATGCTACCATACAAGCTCAGTAAAGGAGGCAAGCCAGATTTTTAAACGGGCCTTTTGAAGATGTGGAAGCAGCAGCTTGGGAAGATACTTAATGGTAGCTCGTTGAAGATACATTATTAAAGCAAGCTTTGGCATTATAGGCTTTCTTGAGCACAAAGGGGCAGTGATTTAATGAAAGGTGTGGTTTAATTAAAGGTTTGCGTTTTATAAAGCCTCACTTATTTTTCTGAACTGTTGGCACTGTGTAAACATAATAAATGTGAGTGAACTTTGCACTTCTGCACCTGTATGCCGAGGGATGAAATTAGTGGGGGTGTTTTGGAATCCTAGAATTACAGGATGGGTTGGGTTGGAAGGGGTCTTCTAAGATCATGTAGTCAAAGATCTCCATGGGCAGGGGTATCTTGGATCATGTTGTTCAAAGCCCTGTCCAGCCTGACCTTGAACACTTCCAATCAGACTTGTTCTGGTTGGAAAAGACTTCCAAGATCAAGTCCAACTGTTAACCTAACACCACCATGGCGTTAGGTTAAACCATGTCCTGAAGTGCCATGTCTACATGTTTCATGAACACCTCCAGGGACAGTGACTCTACCACCTCCCTGAGATGCCCGTTGCAGTGCCTGGAAAACAGTAACAATAACGAAGATCTGCGTGTTGACTTTCCCACAGGAGTGGAGCTATCCACAGCTTCACTGGGAAAACTGTCCCATTTTTAAGTCATGTTTTTATCCAAACTCTCCAACACTATCAACTAAATCAGTCCTCCTTTGAGAGAGAAACAAACCAGACCTCATCTGAAGTGTAACTAGTATGCTTCGGCCCTTAGCCAGAAGGTACTGGGAACATAAACGGTGGCATTCAGACCAATAAGTCTGAAAGTCAAGCTGCTGTTAATGGTGTTCCTTGTGGCTCCACACCACTGACTGCCTTTATGTGTTTGGTGGGACTTAGCTGGATGACGATCATGATCTTAACCTCGAGTATGCATTTGGTATGCTGGCACCTGTAGAAGTGTTACAGCTGGGGATTTATAGCATGGTTTGGGGTGGAAGTGATCTCAAAGATCATCCAATTCCAACACCCCTTGCCCTGGGCAGGGACAACTTCCACTAGACCAGATTGCTCAAGGCCTTATCCAACCTGGCCTTGAATGCCTCCAAGAAGGGGATGTCTGTGACCTCCCTGGGCAACCTGTTCCAGTCTCTCCCCAGCCTCACTGTCAAGAATTTCTTCCTAATCTCCAGTCTAAATCTGGCCCCCCTCAAGCTTCAATCCATTCCTCCTCATCCTATCACTACAAGCCTTTATAAAAAGTCCCTCTCCAGCTTTCTTTTAACCTGCTTCAGGTACTGGAAGGCTGCTCTAAGGTCTGCCTGGCACCTTCTCTTCCTCAGGCTGAACAACCCCAAGTCTCTCAGCCTGTGCCATAGGGAAGGTTCCCTAACCCTCTGATCATCTTTATGGCCCTTCTCTGGACCGACTCCAGCAGTGCCCTGTCCTTTGCTGGGGGCACCAGAACTGGAGATAGTGTTGCAGGTGGAGTATCAGCAGAGCAGAGCAGAGGGGCAGAATCTCCTCCCTCATCCTGCTGCTCTCACTGCTTTGCCTGCAGCCTGGGACAGGGATGCCTGCTGGGCTGCAAGTGCACATGGTTGAGTGTTTTATCCACTGACACCTTTTGTGTTTGTTTTTTTCCTAGTTGCAGACCCAAGTACCATGGGCAGCAAACAGCTTGGACCATGAGTTTTGCCAGGGAGCCCCTGCAGTGTGAGCTGTGAGGATGGATAAGTGCAAGCACATCGGGCGCTTGCGCCTGGCCCAAGACCACTCCATCCTGAACCCCCAAAAGTGGCACTGCGCGGACTGCAACACCACAGAATCCGTCTGGGCCTGCCTCAGCTGCTCCCACGTGGCCTGCGGGAGGTATATTGAAGAACATGCACTAAAGCACTTTCAGGAGAGCAGTCACCCGGTGGCGCTGGAAGTCAACGAGCTGTACGTGTTCTGTTACCTCTGCGACGACTACGTCCTGAACGACAACGCCACTGGTGACTTGAAGCTGCTGCGGAGTACCCTGAGTGCCATCAAGAGCCAGAACTATGAGTGCACCACTCGGAGCGGCAGGACTTTGCGTTCCACGGGCACGAGCGACGATTCTTACCCGTCCCATGGCGGCGCCCAGGCCTTGCTTCGCAGGGAAGATCGGATGTTCACGGCTCTCTGGCACCGGCGGCGCGCCTTCCTGGGCAAAATATTCAGGTCGTGGCTCGAGTTGACGCCGACCGGAAAAAGGATTTTGGAAGAAGAAAGGCGTCGGGAAGAAGCGGAGGAAAGAAGGGACAGAGCTAGGAAGAGGAGGCAAGAACGAAAGCGTGAGCTGAAAGTGGAGATGGAAAAGATGCCTCCGAGAAAGAGCAGCCGACTGCAGAAGCAGAGCAGAGTGGCCTCAGAAGCAGCATTCTGCCTGCAGGGACCGGCACAGGGCCTGGGGGCTGGGACAGAAACTTATACCTCAGACGAAGTCAGGTTGAAAACGATCAGTGACTCTCCAGTGAAACGAAGGCCCACGGTGACTCCCGGGGTCACGGGGCTGAGGAACCTGGGCAATACCTGCTACATGAATTCTATCCTGCAGGTGTTGAGTCACTTACTTATCTTCCGAGAGTGCTTCTTAAAGCTCGATCTCAACCAAACTCAGGAACTGCTGGCCACGGCAACCAAGGGGAAAACAAGAGCTTCAGCCAAACATCTGTCCGTAGCTGCCTCTGCATTACATGTGAGCAAGAGGCAGGAGAAAGCCCAGGCATCATCTGCTGTCAGGCGGCCCAGTTTATCCTCTGGATTAAGTGGAGGAGCATCAAAAAGTAGAAATATGGAACTTATTCAGCCCAGGGAGCCCAGTTCAAAGCATATTTCTCTCTGCCACGAGCTGCATACACTGTTCCAAGTCATGTGGTCTGGCAAATGGGCTTTGGTGTCTCCTTTTGCCATGCTTCATTCCGTGTGGAGACTAATTCCAGCCTTCAGAGGGTATGCCCAGCAAGACGCTCAGGAATTTCTCTGTGAACTGTTGGATAAAGTGCAGCAGGAGCTGGAGACTACAGGGGCAAGATACCCAGCTCTCATCCCTGCTTCCCAAAGGAAACTCATAAAGCAGGTTTTGAATGTGGTTAACAACATTTTTCATGGACAGCTATTAAGTCAGGTATGGTTTTAGAGCTCTGGTTGGTCGTTTTCTTTTTTGAGGTGTGTAATGATTTGTAATTGTGGATTTAGACAGGTCAGTGAGGAGCATACTTCAAAGGTGAATTTACTGGAGGGGGTGTGTAAAGGGTAAAATACCCACAATTTCAAAAGGAAGGTAATTTGTGTACTGCTAAAGCTCTCCCTAGAAGAGTCACCTGATGAAAGTGTGACATTTGGGATTTTAAAGCAGACCTTTGCAAGTACTGAGAAACATCTGACTTGGCTCCTGAGCACCAACTAATTTGCATTTACAGTTTTAAGCATCGAGCTTATCACTATGGTGGTACTAGATAAAAGGTGTCAAGGAAGGTGTTAATCTCCTCTAAGTGGAAACATTAGCTGATGGGTGCCAAACAGGAAATTGTTTCAGTAAATAGCTTGAATTTGAAATTCATTACTGCTGGGTAACTGCTTGTCCTGATGCTGTTGTACAGGAATCCTGCTTCTCTGTTACAGCACAAAGATAGAACGCTCTGTCACAACACAGGAACCCAGTTTGTGGGGTGGAGGCAACAGTTCTTTTCCCTTTTTCTGCCTGACTATTCCTTTTTTCTTCTCCTTATTTCTGGGCTTCCTGTGAAATACTTCAGTATGTCCATATACTGCTATGCATATCCCAACTGTGTGTCTACAAGTATCTGACAACTGCAGCTCAAAAAGCAAATCATATCCTAGGCTGCTTCAAGAGGACTGTGGCCAGCAGGGCAAGAGAAAGGATTCTTCCCCTTTGCGCTGGTGAGACCCAGCCTCAAATACTTTGTCCAGTTCTGCTGTCCCCAGGAGCAGAAGGACACAGAGCTGTTGCAGTGAGTTCAGAGGAGGCCACAAAGATGATCCAAGGTTTGGAGCACCTCTGCTGTGAGGACAGGCTGAGGGAGCTGGGGATGTTCAACCTGGAGAAGATTCCAGGGGGACCTTCTAGCTGCCTTCCACTAGCTGAAAGGATCCTGCAGGAAGGTTGCAGAAGGACTTCGTCTATGGGTCTCTAGAGACAGGACAAGGGGGAATGGTTTGAAGGTGTGGGAGAGCAGAGTTAGACCGGATCTTAAGAAGAACTTCTTCAGTATGAGTGGTGAGATTCTGCAATAGGCTGCCCAGGGAGGTTGTGGCTGCATCCTCCGTGGGCTTGTTCAAGGCCAGGTTGGATGAGGCCTTGAGCAGACAAGTCTAGGTGAGAGTTGTCTCTGCCCATGGAGGGCAGGTTGGAGTAGATGATCTCTGAGGTTCCTTCCAACCTGGGCCATTCTGTGATTCTTTGATCAAACAAATCTTGGGGACCGTTGGAGTAATCTGAAAACTAACCACACCGCAGCAGGAGCAGAGGTTGAGAAAGTCTTGGCCCTCTGAAGTTGTACTTTGGTATGCATGCAGATGTTACTGAGGGAGTGCAGAAGCATTTAACAGATCCCTTGTGTAAGGATGTAGAGGTTTAAGTGAAATTAACAACAGGGATATTCAGTGTAACATTTCTGTTGGCTTACTTCTCCTTCCTTCTGGGTAACTACCATCTCCTGTATCAGAGTTGTGCTAATTTAAGTGTCTGGTATCTGATGTCACTAAGCTTTCCATGTGAAAATCATATTCCTGTCCAAAACAACAGCTTTGTTAGTAAAACAAAGCAATTGCTTCATAACAAACCTTGGTTGCATTCCAGGCTTTCTAACAGGACTCATTTTTGTGGAAGAATTTTCAAGGCTGTGCAGTGCCCCAGGTGTTGTTATTGCAGCAGAGGACCACTTCTTGTATACGTTTTTAGCTTTGTTATGTGGAGAGCTTTGTGACTAGAAACCCCCCAACCTCCCTGAAACTGGGCAGGAGGACTGTGAGAATTTACTTGTGTCATCAAGTAAGACCAAAAGGAAAACAAATAATTTTGAGCTATCCCGTGAGATCTGTGACTACAGCTGGTCAAAGTCTGTATGCAAAATGCAGCCTCCATGAACTCAGAATGCCTCAAGAGAGAGGAGCAAGGAAAAGAGTATTGAGGCTGTTACCTGTAGTAATTCCTTCCTGGCTCATTAGGCAGTGTCCAGCACTTCCTAGTGTTGCCTTTGTCTTCTGCCACTCCTTTGTTTCAGTTTAGTCTTCACTAGCACTTCTGGACATAAAGAGCAAAAGGTAACCTCTGAATATTCACATTTCTTCCTTCATAAAATGTAGAGTCATAGAATGGTATGGGTTGGAGGGGACCTCCAAAGGTTATCTAGTCCAAATCCCCTGCAGCCAGCAGTGACATCCTCCACTAGATCAGGCCGTTCAGAGTCTTGTCCAGCCTGTCCTTGAGTATCTCCAGGGATGGGGCCTCAACTGGGCAACCTGATGCAGTCTTCCACCACCCTCATGGTGCAGAACTTGTTCTTAACATCCAATCTAAATCTGCTCTTCTCTCATTGTCCCTTGTCCTGTCACTGCAGCCTTTGCAAACAGCCCCTCTGGAGCCTTCCTGTGGCCCCCTTCAGGTACTGGCAAGCTGCTATTAGGTCTTCATGGAGCCTTCTCCTCTCCAGGCTGAACAACCTCAGCTCTCTCAGCCTGGTAGCAGAGGTGCTCCAGTCCCTGGTCATTTCTGTGGCCCTCTTCTGGACCTGCTCCATCAGGTCCTTGTTCTTGTGTTGAGGGCTCTAGAGCTGGATGCAGTACTCACATCATCTCAGTGATTTAGTTTCTGGTCTTCACATATAGAAGGAGCTTTAAAAACTCTTATCAGGCAGCTACTTCGCTCTCCTCAGTGAGATTCCTGCACCATGATTTTGCTAAGTGTCAGAAGCAGCACAAGCTGCTGTAGTGGAGTTAATGAAGAAGGCAAGCAAACATCCATGCAGGGCTGAAGAAAGCCAGGAAAGATTTCTTGCTCTGCCCTCCCCTCTTTGGCAATGCTAGCTCTTAAAGCAAGGAGTGCACGCTTTCTCCTTGTAGCTCTACCAGCCTACAAGTTGTAGCAGTATTACACTGCCTCTCTGGGAGGCAGCTGGACCCCTAGCCTGCTCCCTTCACTGAAAACAGGATAGGGTTATAGTCTATTTAATCAAATATGGCTTCATTCAGTGACTGAAGGGAACTGAGAAGCTCATTTCTCTGTGCAGTTGCTTTTTTGGTTTAGGATCACTAGAAAAGTTACTCTATTTACTATCCCTTTGTACTGACTCCACCAGTTGAAGATATTTGGTTCCATGAGATAGTCAAGTGCAGTGAAGTCAATCTTCTTGACCTTCAAATGTCAGGAGTGTTACAAGCTGCTCTTGATAGAGTACACAGAGGATCACTTACAACAGGGATCAACTCTGTGTTTACTTAGGGTTTGTGTTACTTTCCCATGTGCAGTAAAACATTTTCCCTCTTCCTGTAGCTATTCTATTTGAACTTGAAGGGAAGTCATAATCCTGAGGTTTCCATCAGTCTGCTATCAGCCTGGTTCAGCATTCGATGAATTTAGGCTGTGAGATTAAGAAAGGAGAAAATTTGATGAGTTAGACTCTTGGGCAGATTACTTTTTGATAACTAGAAAAAAGCTTTAGGTGATGCCAAACCATTTGCACCTTTTATGAGTCAGTTGGGTCTGGGTTATTATGTTTTCAGATGACTTGAAATTAGGTTCTTCCTCATCTACTACTTGAAGTCTTTTATTATTTTATGGAATACCAGACTATACAATGAGTAACTCCAGGAATAGCATGCATTGGATTGCCTCTTCTTGACTTTGGGATTGATTTTTGGGTTGTTTGAAGCCCTTCAGCTGTAGGTAGTGTGCTGAGTTAAAGTTGGGGGAAAAACCTGAGGGTGACCATCAGGCAGTGCTGGGTATTAAATCTCACTCTGCAGAGACTATTAAAAATTATGAGAACTTCAAGGAGGAGGATTTGCACTGAAACTGATCCATCTCTGTCTTTGATGTTGGTCTCTCTGCATTTCTGTGTTGCCTGAATCACAAATGGTTGTCAGATTGTTTTCCAGATAGATGAAGGTGATATTTTGAGTTCATTTAGTAAATCACAGACCCTGGTTTGCTATGGTTATGATTCTGTTAATCACAGAATGAATCAGGTTGGAAAAGACCTTCGAGATCATCGAGTCCAATCTATCACCTAACCCCTTCTAATTAACTAAACCATGGCAATAAGTGCCTCATCCAACCTCTTTTTAAACACCTCCAGGGGTGGTGGCTCTGCCACCTCCGAGGACAGCCCATTCCAATAGTCAGCCACTCTTTTTGTGAAGGAAATAGGTACAGATCATTTTTGCTCATCACTGCAAAGTTTAGTTGCTTTGGTAACTGAAGAAGTGCAGTGTGGACTGGCATGGAATCCTCTATTAGAACAGCAGCCTAGAAATTCCCCTTCTACTTTGATTGCTGTGGAGAAAAATAAATGATTGCTCTTTCTGTATATGTCTCATGGTGACAGCACAAAAAAGAGACTGGCTACCTTCCTGCTCTTGAAAATCAAACAGGAGATGGTTTAACAGTTGTCTGTCTTCCATGTGAGTGCAGGGAACTTATGCAAAGCAGCTGGTGATGGAGTGGGCTTCTTCTGCAGCAATATGTTAACTATTTTCTCTGCCTGTATTTAGGCTGAATGCTATCTGGGGCGGTGGCTGTCCATCAAATTACAGTGGGCACAATGATGTTTGTCTGAGTGGCCTCCATGCTTAGCTTGAATCAAGCAATTTGATCTATCTCTTTTCAGCCTGGCCTTTGGCCCAGGATTGAATACAGAGCTTTAACCAAACAATTGTTTATGGTACCCCAGGGTTCAAGGCATGAGAGGGTGGTCAGGGCAGGACATAAAGGTAGAGATTTCAGACTAGCTAAAACCAGTAACTGATTTTCTTTGCTCTCATGTAAACTCCTCATGAAGCTTTGTTAGAAATTACAGCATGAAGGCTTCCTAAAATAGTCATTATGAAATATAATAGAGAATTGAATTCAGACTTTGTAGAGTGTAGTAAAAAGATGTAAAATATAGTCACAAAAAAGTACACCCCAGCTAGAGCAGACTCCCTGCCTTTGTTACTCATCCCATGAATAGTCACACTGGGCAGATGCAGAAAATCTTTGCCAGTCCTTTTGAGTTTATGTTTGGGGCTTGTTTTGTTTTGTTAAAAATCTCAGCATCTTGTTCAACTTCTGTGCAGTTTATACCATTTCAGTGCTTTCCATGGGGGAAAACAAAAAGGCAAATCTGCCTTGCATTGTGTGAGTGCTGGTGGAGCCTGAGAGAAAGTCCTCATTTGGACAGAAAGAGAAGGGAACCCTGTGCTGACAGACAGGCCAGTGCAGAGGGATTCCACAGAATGGTAGGGATCCTCCTACTTGTTAAGTAATCCAGTTTGTAAGATAGGCCTAGCTAAGAAAAATGCTTCCTTTCCCCCCCTCCCCAGCCCTGATTTACCTCTAATTTAGCACTGAGTGAGGGTGTGCACAGGAGCAGTTAGCACACAGTGGCTAATATGAGACAGGAATCTACTGGAGAGAGTCCAGCTGAGGTGAAGGAACTGGAACATCTCTCCTGTGTGAGAGCCCTGGGGCTGTTTAGTCTGGAGAAGGCTGAGAGGGGATCTGATCAATGTCTATAAATATCTGAGGGGTGGGTGCCAGGAAGAAGCTGCCAGGCTCTCTTTGGTAGTGCTTAGTGGCAGGCCAAGGAACAGTGGGTATAAACTACAACACAGAAAGTCTCACCTCAACACAAGGAGAAACTTCTTTACTGTGAGGATGCTGGAGCCCTGGGACAGGCTGCCCAGAGTCTCCTTCTCAGGAGAGATTCCAAGCCCACATGGATGCAGTCCTGTGTGTCCTGCCCTAGGTGGTCCTGCCCTGGCAGAGGGGTTGGACTGGATGATCTCCAGAGGTCCCTTCCAACACCTACCAAATATGTGGGGTTATTTGGCTGCTGGCAAGTATGCAAATCCCAGACAACTCTTAGGAGTTTAACTCTGCTGCAGCATCCTGGTGAGGACTGTCCTGGATCTGAGGAAATGAAGTGCAGCTCTGTATCAGTGCAGGATTTTGTCAACACAAATCAGCTTTGCTCACAGCTGCAGGTCAGGGTAAGAAGAAGCAGTGGCTGGATGTGTTCCTGCATGACCTGCCCTAGGTGGTCCTTCTTTGGCAGGGGGTTGGACTCAATGATCTCCAGAAGTCCCTTCCAAACCCTACCATTCTGTGATTCTGTGACTGTTTCATCAGTTTAGCTTTGTTGGTTGGTTTTGTTTTTTGGGGTTTTTTTGAGAGACAAAATTGGAAGCTGGATCAATGGTTTGTTTCTTTTTCTTTGGGATAGTATGACCCAGTTGGGAAAGATCTTAAAATAAGCTAGATTATTAGTGCTCCACACGGAATTTAACCCTCAGAACTTGTCAGAATCATGGCTACTGAGCTCATGTATCCATTTCACCCTGAGCCTGTTAATCTGCAGCCTGCATTCACATGCAACAAATTCTTAAGTAACTCCTCAATCAAAGAAACTTTTGGCTTGAGGAAAATCACCCATTTGTACAGCAGAAATCTATTAGTCTTTCCCTGTTTGTGCTGCAGTCAGCTTGAACTGTGGCCAGATGTAGCATTTTGTCTCCTGAGTCTGGATTCCAGATCTGAGTTACTAATAGTCTGTGGTTTTGAAAGGTCGCCAGATGTTAGCGCTTGTAAAAGAATCTCCTATCAGTGGGAAGATTCTCCTCTCTTCTGCCATGTAAGGTCAAAGTTCAATTTTCCAAGAACAAGGCAGTGGGGGGTTCTTGTTCTTGGAAATTAAAGCAATTAGCAGCTTTCCTCACTCACTCCACTGCTGAATGTGTGTGCTGGTGCACAAATAGCTGTTGGGGTGCATTAGGTAGCTCATAGGTCACGTAGAAGGTATCTGACAGGTCATGTAGAAGGTATCTCATCATGTAGGAGGTAGCATAGATCATGTAGAAGTTGCTGGAGGTAATGAATGCACTGCATAATGACAAGAACATCTAAAAAGAAAGTGTCTTAAGATCGTACCCAGAATCCTTATATAAATGAAATTGTGCCAGGGAAGGTTTATGTTGCAGATTAGGAACAATTTTTTCACTGCAAGAGTGGTCAGGGATTGGAAGAGGCTGCTCAGGGAGGTGGTGGAACCCTCATCCCTAGAGGTGTTAAAGAAACCTGTGGGCATGGCACTCAGGGACATGGTTTAATGGCCATGGTGGTGTTGGGTTGATGGTTGGCCTCAATGATCTTAGAAGTCTTTTCGAACCTTAATGATTCTGTGATTCTCTATAGAATCAGAATGGTTTGCTTTGGAAGGAATCTCCAAAGGTCATCCAGTCCAACCCCATTGCAGTCAGCAGGGACATCCTCCACCAGGTGGAGGTATTTCAGAGTCTTGTCCAGCCTGGCCTAGAATATCTTCAGGGATAGGGCCTCAGCTGCCTCCCTGGGCAACCTGTTGCAGTGTTCCACCACTGTCATGGTGGAAAATTTGTTCCTAATATCCAATCTAAACCCCTTTGTGAAGTAAGCTTGCACAGTCTAAAGAGAATTCCCCTCCTGTATGCATTCCTGCACAGACTACCCCGTGTGATCCTGCTTTTGGCACGGAGGTTGGACTCAGTGATCTCTGCAGGTCCCTTCCAACCTCTAACATTCTGTGATTCAGCTGCTGGTGGAAGTTATTCCTCCACATGGAGCATGGAAGGGTGGAGGTCCTTTGGAGGAAGGCTCAAATGATGTGATGCTCTTCTCTAAGCAACTGGAGCTGGCTTTTAGAAGGCTGCGTTGGAGAGCAGCACTTCCTGTGTTGCCATTCCAGCACAAAAGAGCCACTGCTTTTAACTTCCTTTTCTAAATGTTGAATGCTGCCATGAATTGATTGTCCCCTGCTATTTCATCTGCATTTTCCAGGTTGTCTTCGCTTCCCTTGGTGACATTTTATTTATGTTTTGCTACTCGTCCTTTCCCTACTGTGACGATGGAGCCACTTACTGAAAGAAGAAATAAATTATTTTTCCCTGTTAATTTTAATTTGCAGAAGTCTGCTTCCTAATTCAGACTTCCCTGGAAGACTTACCAAGTAAGAAGGATATGACTTTAAAATCCCCAGCTGTTGAGTTGATTACTTTGTTATTGTTGTTTATTTTACTTTTCGTTTAACCTAACCTCCAGCTTCTCTCTTCCATCATAAAATTTTCCTTCTGGAATATTTCTTTTTGGAGAAGAGACTCCTGAGACTTCCATCAGCTGCTTTCTCTTCCACAGTCCCAGACAGAGCATCGTGGCAGAGCTTTTCTTTTTCAGTTAAACCTAAGAGCTCTTAACCCATTTGTGCTGACAGCATTGGATGTGCTGCTTCAGAGGATAGAACTGGGCTGTGCCATTTCTCTTGTTAAATGAGTCTCTTGCCTTTGCAAATTAAGGAATGTTTCAATTCTATTTTAGAGCACTTTCAGCAAAGTTAAGTTTCTGAGTGGTGACATCCTGTTTTACAGGTTACCTGTCTTGCCTGTGACAATAAATCCAACACTGTTGAACCTTTCTGGGACCTGTCCCTGGAGTTTCCTGAGAGGTATCACTGCAACGGCAAGGAGATGTCATCTCAGTATCCCTGCCTGCTGACAGAGATGCTGGCCAAGTTTACAGAGACTGAAGCTTTGGAAGGGAAGATTTATGCATGTGATCAGTGCAACAGTGAGTAAAGGCAGTATGTACTCATGCATACGTTCTCTGGGGGACACGAGGGGTGTGCTGGCAGGGACAGTCTAGAAGGACAATACTAAACACCTTAAAAGGATGTTGTGAACAGTCGTGGTGTGGTCACTCGACAGCTGTTACTGACCAGCTAGGAGATGGAATTGCTCAGAGGATGTTTGCAAGTGTTCTTCTAGTGGCCTTCCAGTAACTGAAGTGGGCCTACAAGAGGTCTGGTCAGAGATTATTTACAAGGTCCAGTAATGACAGGACAAAGAGTAATCACTTCAGAGTTCTTTGAAAGATGGATTTTTTTTTTTTCCTGGCTGTTCTTGTTTCCTCTTTTAGAAGGAAAGAATTTATAGTAGAATTGTCTAATATGCTTATTTTATCATTTCAGCTATTTGCTGCTCATTGTTCAGTTTAGAATGCAAGGTATATTCTAATACTTAGATTGTATTTATAAATATAAATACATATAAAAGCTTGAAAAGTGAGCCAGTGACAACTGCATGAGGCTCAACAAGTCACAGAATCACAGAACTAACCAGGTTGGAAAAGACCTCTAAGATTGAGCCCAACCTATCACCTAACCCGTCTAATTAACTAAACCATGGCACTAAGTGCCTCATCCAGCCTCCTCTTAAACCCCTCCAGGGATGGTGACACTACCACCTCCCCGGGTAGCCTATTCCAATGCATTTTAGTGTGTTTAAACTGGCAGGGGGGAGATTGAAACTGGATGTTAAGAAGTTCTTTACAGTGAGGGTGGGGAGACACTGGCACAGGTTGCCAAGGGAGGCTGTGTATGCTCTCTCCCGGAGGTGTTCAAGGCCAGGTTGTATGAGGCCTTGAGTGACCTGTTCTAGTGGGAGATGTCTCTGCCTATGTCAGAGGGTGGGAACTGGATGAGCTTTAAGGTCCCATCCAACCCAACCCATTCTATACATCTGTGGACATGTGGGAAATGCTTCCCCCCAACTGTGAGACAGACACAAGGATGGGTATATCAGAAGATGGCAGTAGTAGGTACCACAGACACCTTTTGAAAGGTCTGGAGCTAAAGGAGAAGTGAAAGAGGAAGCCTAGGTTCCCTTCCAACCTAAACCATTCTATGATTCTAAAGGCTTAGCTAAGGTCTGCTCACACACTACCAGGGCTTCTGAGCCTCCCAGCAGGAAGAACTCAGCTGTCTGGAGTTAAGGTGACCAACCCAAGTGAGCACTATGCTTGCAGTGTAAAACCACAGAGACAGAGAGAGTGTCTGTGGGCACAGAGTAGCGCGGGGCTGGGCGCTGGGCTGAGACGGGAGGTGGCTGCCAAGGTCTGTGGTGTGTAACTGTGTGTTTGGCCTCAGCAAAGCGAAGGAAGTTTTCTTCTAAACCCGTTATACTCACAGAAGCTCAGAAGCAGCTCATGGTCTGTCGTCTACCTCAGGTCCTCAGGCTGCACCTCAAACGCTTTCGGTGAGTAGCAGAGGGGCCCAGCTGCTGCTCTTTGTGGGGGGTGGGGGCTCAGCATCACTTTCTTTTACTGGTGTGATGAGAAAGAGTTGTCAGAAAGTTCTGTTTCTTGATTAATGTCATCATTTAACCATGAGTACACATTTAAACCTGCACTAGGTTTAAATTGTCCTGTCATAATTTAAAATGTCCTGTGATAGGACAAGAAGCAATAGATGTAAGCTGCAGCAAAGGAGGTTCCAGCTCAACATAAGGGGGAACTTACTTACTGCAAGGGTCCCAGAGCACTGGCACAGGCTCCCCAGAGAGCCTATGGAGTCTCCTTCTCTGGAGCCTTTCAAGCCTGTCTGGACGTGTTCCTGTGTGACCGAGCTAGATTGTCTGGTCCTGCTCTGGCAAGGGGGTTGGACTCAGTGATGCCTTTGGGTTCCTTCCAACTCCTAACATCCTGTGATTCTGTGATCCTGTGATTAGTGGCTTTGCAAAAGACATCACAGTACTTCACTGGAAACAAGTAACATCATTTTGCTTATCTATCCAGCACTAGGGTAGGGGTGGGGGTTGCACTAGATGATCTCCAGAGGTCTCTGCCAAACCTCACCATGCTGGGATAGTGATAGTCAGGATTTAAACTTTACCTTTTGATACCCAAGAATATAATCCAAGGGAATGGATTGAAGCTTGAGGAGTGCAGATTTAAACTGGAGATCAGGAAGAAATTCTTTGCAGTGAGCGTGGTGAGACACTGGAACAGGATGCCCAGGAAGGTCATGGATGCTCCCTTCCTGGAGGTCACAAAATGACAGAATGGAAGGGACCTCTGGAGATTATCCAGTCCAACCCTCCAGCCAAAGCAGGATCACCTAGGACAGGTGAACTCAGGAACATGTCTAGATGGATGAGGCCCTGAGCAACCTGGTCGAGTGCAAGGTTTCCCTGCCCATGGCAGGGGAGTTGGAACTGGATGATCTTTAAGGTCCCTTCCAACCCAACCCATTGGATACATCTGTGGATGTGTGGGAAATGCTTTCCCCCCACTGGGAGACAGACACAAGGATGGGTATATCAGAAGATGGCAGTAGTAGGTACCACAGACACCTTTTGAAAGGTCTGGAGCTAAAGGAGAAGTGAAAGAGGAAGCCTAGAGGCAAAAAGCATTCTGCAGCTTGCTGTTGTGCTGTCTGTCAGGAGGAAGGGCAGGCTGACTCTGGCCCTGGCTTTGCAGGTGGTCAGGACGCAATCACCGCGAGAAGATCGGCGTGCACGTTACCTTTGACCAGATATTGAACATGGAGCCCTACTGCTGCAGAGAGTCCCTCAAGTCCCTCCTGCCTGACTGCTTCCTCTACGACCTGTCCGCTGTGGTGATGCATCACGGCAAGGGCTTTGGCTCAGGGCACTACACGGCCTACTGCTACAATTCAGAAGGAGGTAGGACCAGCCGTGAGGTAAAGGAGTGTCAGCAATTCCAAACTGGTGCCTGCCTTCTCAAAACATAAAGAGAATCACTTGCAGCTGAACTGCCTGGAATGAGAACTGCAGTTTTGTAGGCCAGAAGAGTTATATCCCTGTGTTTACCTTATTAAATGCCTTCTGGCTCTCAGTTCTCCTCTAAATCTGAGGAAGCTAAGGTGGGCTTTGAATACCTAGAGACAAATACACAAGGTCAGCTGTGGGCAAAGCACTCTGGGATGTGGTTTAATGGCCATAGTGGTGTTAGGTGGATGGTTGGACTCTGATCTTGGAGGTCTTTTCCAACCAAAAAAAAAAAAAAACAAAAAACAAAACAAACCACACTATAACTGAATTCTGTAATTCTTTAACTTACAGATTGTAATCCTATAACTGAATCATAAAGTCATTTCAGCTGGAGAAGACCTCTAAGGTCATCCAGTCCAACCATTCTCTACCTCTAGCAAGGCTGGTGCTCAGCACCCTCAGCACCACCTCTCTGCTTCTTTTCAATACCTCCAGGCATGGGGATTTAACCACTTCCTTGGGCAGCCTGTTCCCAGCTTTGAGCGCCCTTTCAATCAAGAAGTTCCTTCTGCTATCCAACCTCAACCTCCCCTGGTGCAACTTGAGGTCATTTCCCTTGTCCTGTCACTTATTACTTTGGAGAAGACGCCAATGCCCACCCTTTGGGATATTCAGAACAATTTCTGTGCTACAAGAGCAGCCAGGAACTGGAACAGGCTGCCCAGGGAGGTGGTGGAGTCCCCATCCCTGGAAGTGTTCAAGAAGCACTTAAGGATATAGTTTAGTGGTCATGGTAGGTTGTATTCAGGTCTTTTTATGATCCTCTGATTCACTCCAACCTCCTCTCAGGTACTTGTAAAGAGCAATGAGGTCTCCTGTCAGCCTCCTCTTCTCCAGGCTGAGAAGCACAGCTCCTTCAGCCACCGCTCACAACTGACCCAGCCAACAGCACCACTCATTAAGTGGGACCAAACACTAGAATTAATGATTCATTAATACAATTACTTCCCACCAGTGCCCTCACAGGTATTTTTTGGTGTGTGTGTGTGTGTGTGTCTCTTCACTGCAGGCTTTTGGGTCCACTGCAATGACTCCAAACTCAACATGTGCACTATGGAAGAGGTCTGCAACGCTCAAGCCTACATTTTGTTCTACAGCCAACGACTCCCTCAGGCAAAGGGCAGGGCTAAAATCTCAGCTCCTAGCACAGCTGACAGGCAACAACAGCCAGAACCAAGTGACTGGGCCATGGACAGCAGCAACAGCTAATCCAAAGCCAACTCTGGATGGTCAGAAATATCTATTTTTTAGATGAGAAAAGGAAAAAGTACAGTTTTGGACGTTTTTTAACTTTGTGTACAAGGTTTTTTCTATACTTTTTGTATTAGTTTCAAGTCCTCTTTCCAATTGTTAGGCAAAGTTTTTATGGACAGTAACTTCCTAAGGCCCTAGCATTTCCAAACAGCTATTTTTTTATGAAAAGAAAAAAAGAAAAAAAAAAATGCTATTTGCATTTAAATTTTACCTCAGGCTGGGTTGTTGTTTGTTTTTTGTTTTTTTTTTTTAAATCTATTTTGATAATCTTTTTGGTTTAGAAAAAATGCCTTAAAATGGGCAACTGGTTGATTTTTCTCTCTGTGCTTGTGTACATTTTCTAGTCTAGTTCTAAGGAAATCATGATTCTTACTGTGCAGAAGTTGCTACTAGGTCTTAGAATATTAAGATGCAGCAGCAAAGGGATGTTTTACACACCCAGCAGTGACCATACCCTGCTCTAGGGGACTTTCTGTGTCTACTTCATGCCTGAAACCAGGTTCTTTAGCAAGCTTTGGTGGAACTACACTAAAGATACCTTTGATAGCTGAAACTGAGGAAAGAGATGAAAATAAGGAGATGCTGTAAGGAAGAGAGTTCAGTAGCACAAGAATGTATCTTCACTCCTAAGCCTTAACAAAACAAGTGCCAAATTTCAGAGTACTAACTTTTGACAACCAGGGTGGGGTTTATGCCAGTAATTTAAAGCTTCCTTAAAACCAAACCAACCAAATAACAAACAAACAATCCCAACAAACACCTCAACCACACTAACCCACCCCACTCCAATAGCTACCAGAATGTAAATTGCCTCCTTTCTCGTATTGGACAAGCTCAAACTGTACCAAGCCTTGGTAAACCTCCAAGACAAACCACTGAGGAGATGCAACGTTGGGATGAAAGCATTTTCCAGCTGCTTTGCTTCCCTAGCTCAAACTGCTGTACTGTCTCTACAGGCCCTACCCACTGGCATTAACACAACTGTGCCTTCAGGAGCATCTCCCAAGCAGGAATTCTCAGCCTCTCTCCACACAGCAGTTAATTAATGCCAAGGGAATGTTAATTGTGAAGTTATTTTTGCATAAGTCCTATGCAAATTGTTACCTCATCTTCTGCAAAGTTTATACCTCAATAAAATGCCTTGATGTGGACAGAAGGCTCTGTGCATGCTGCACTTGGTTCCTTCTTATTGCTGGTTTATTTTTTTTAGCTAAGCCCATAACTTGTACTGGGAAATACAACACTGAACCCTGCCTTCCAGCTCTGGCTCACCAGGGCTGAGGAGAGGGGAGGGATCATGTGTTCAGCCCAAAGAAAAGAAGGCTCTGGGGAGACCTTAGAGAGGCCTTCCAGTACCTGGAGAGCTCTAAAGGAAAGCTGAGGAGGGACTTTTTACAACAGCTTGTAGTGATAGGACAAGAGGGAATGGATTGAAGCTAGAAGAGGGGAGATTCAGACTGGAGATTAGGAAGAAATTCTTTCCAGTGAGGGTGGTGAGACTCTGGCAGAGGTTGCCCAGGGAGTTGTGGATGTCCCCTCCCTGGAGGTGTTGCCTGTCTGTCTGTCTGACTGGCTTAGCATCTTACCACAAATGTTGATCATCACTGACTGTGACTGCTCCAGTGTTTAGAACTAAAATAAAATGAAAAGTAAATGAAATTAAAATTCACGAGTCCCACTAAATGCCTCATTAATTAAATACCTCGTTAAGAATGGGAACGAAAGGGTATTTTTTCAACTAAGGCTTGTAGTGATAGAAGGGAGAATGGACTTAAAGAGGGGAAATTGAGACTGGAGATTAGGAAGAAATTCTTTGCAGTGAGGGTGAGAGATACTGGCACAGGTCGCCCAGGGAGGTTGTGGATGTCCCCTCCCTGGAGGTGTTCAAGGCCAGGTTGGATGAGGCCTTGAGTGACCTGTACTAGTGGGAGGTGTCCCTGCTAATGGTAGAAATTTGGAATTAGATGGTCCCTTCCAACTCAAACCATTCCATGAATCTGAATAAAATGCAAGGGCAAAATCCTGCCATATTATTAACTATTAAAAGACTTTCTCTCGTCTTCCTTCCTGCAAGGGAAAAAAAGAAGTGTTTGGAAGAAATAGGACTTGGCAAAGTGCCTCCATCTCCAGACATCAGTGGTAAAATTCAGATGAACAAATTCCAATCATATTTACACCTCACTGAGTTTCCCTGATGCCATCTTGGTTTTGTAATCTGCATGTGATAGGCTGAGGGTTGGAAGACACAAGAGCAGCTCTGTAACAGCATTTAAATAAACCTGGTGCTAAGGAGCCAACTCCAAGGCAGATTCCCTAGGAATGTGTTCTGCTGTTTCAGACTGCCTCATAACAAAGGAGTTGCAGCAATAGCCTCATGGAAGCTTCTGTGCTGCAGATATTTTGGTGTAACTAAAAGTTACCATAGAATGGTTTGGGTTGCTGTGACTTACTTCTGCCTTGAAATTTGCAATAGAATGTGAATTGGTTTAGTGTTTTAGGAATCATAGAATGGTTTGGGTTGGAAGAGACCTCAAAGATCATCCAGTTCCAACCCCTTGCCATGGGCAGGGACACCTCCCACCAGCCCAGGTTGCTCAAGACCTCATCCAACTTGGCCTTGAACACCTCCAGGGAGGGGGCATCCACAACCTCCCTGGGCAACCTGTGCCAGAAATCAATAAAGATTAAAAAAAAAAAAAGCCTTTTTTTTTTCTTTTTTTTTTTCCTCCTGTAGAAGGCTGTCAAGAGCCAGAGTTACACAGGCTGTCTTATAGAGAGCCTAGAATTAGCAGGTGGGAGACCAAGAACTGAAGCAGTTAGGTACAGTTGCAGCCTAACCTGAAGATGAGCACACTCCAGTCCAGGTCACACCACACAGCTTTACTGAAGCTGTCACATTTGGTGCTGCAAAGAATTGAAGCCTCCATACCCAGCACTGACAGTGCTTTATTAGACCTGAAAAGCGAAATTTCAGATTAATGGGGAGACAGGTCCTGTTTCACAGACTGCACTGGGTTGAAGGGACCCTCAAAGGTCATCTTGGCCAACCCTCCTGCAGTCAGCTCCAACCTGATCAGGTTGCCCAAGGCCAAATCAAGTCTGACCTCAAATGTCTCCAGGGATGGAGCCTCAACCACATCCCTGGGCAACCTGTTCATGTCTCACCACACTCTTTGTGCAGAACCTCCTCCCGATGTCCAACCTAACTCTGCCCTAATCCAATTTCAAACCATTGCCCTCATCCTATCACCACAAGCCCTTTTAACCAGTCCCTCTCCAGCCTTCCTCTAGGTCCCCTTCAGGTACCAGAAAGCTGCTCTAAGGTCTCCTTGGAGCCTTCTCTTCCCCAGGCTGAATGGCCCCAGCTCTCAGCCTGTATTCATAGCAGAGGTGCTGCAGCCCTCTGCTCATCTTCATGGCCCTCCTCTGGACTGCTCCATCAGGTCCATGTCTCTCATTTTGGTGGTCCCACAAGTGGGCCCACTAGTCCAGGTGAGGTCTCACCAGAGCTGAGCAGAGGGGCAGAATCCCCTCCCTCAATTGCTGGCCACGCTTTTAAGACAAGAAATGGCAAATTAAGTTTGTAAAATATTTAATAGAGCAGTTTCCCAGCAGAGTCCTGACCAGAATCATAACCAGGCTTCTAAAAAGGATTTTTTTTTAATGTGTTTAGATCTGAAAATTTGTCTTTTATTCTTTACAAAACGGATTCCAGGAAGTTTAAAAGGCAATTATCATAGAGGGCTTGGGCACAGAGCTCAAGTGGAGTCATTCAAAGCAATTCCAGGAGGAACAGGGGGAAAATATAAATATTGGAAAAGCATCTTTTCTCATCGGTGTTCAACCCCAAATGGATAACACATTCCAAAGTAAAAATTGAGCCTTTTTTTTAAGCATGTATTTCCCTGAACAGAAAAAAACACAAAACCAAACCCACCAACAAAAAAGGTAACTTCTGAAGTATTTCTAAAGGCCTGAAAGCTGCTTTTGTTGTGGTTGTTGGTTAGTTACATTAGAAGACTTGCCTTGGATTAAATCCCTTCCTTTCCAAAGATGGAAAGTTCTGACATCAGTCCACTGTTAAAAGAGACCAAGGTGTTGTAAATTAATTCTGGCAGAGTATGTTCCCACAAAGCCTAAAGAGGATGAAAGGTGCTGAGGTGTGTGGCTCTGAGTTTAGTAGTCATCTCCTCTGCTGACCACCTCCTTGCAAGTTGGGCGTAAGAGTATAGTGTGCTCAAACTGTGCTGTGTAGGAGCCTTTGATGTCACACAAGGGAGGGTATGGATCCACGATGCCTAGGTCACAGAGGTTCTTCAGGGCCATCAGGTATTTGCTCTCCCCTAGGCGATCCAGCCAGCGGCGGCAGAAGGCAAGAGTACCAAAGTTTTCATTGATAACATTCAGCAGGTGTTTTGCTCTTGGAAGCCTGAAGGAAGAGGAGAAACAACGGTATGTTTGGAGAGAAAAGAGGTATCCCCAGCAAGCACTCCCTACAGAAATGGACAGAATCACAGAATGTCAGGGGTTGGAAGATGATCCAGTGCAACCCCCCTGCCAGAGCAGGATCACCTACACCAGATCACACATTAACGCATCCAGGCAGGTTTTTAATATGTCCAGAGAAGGAGACTCCACAACTCCTCTGGGCAGCCTGTTCCAGTGTTCTGTCACACTCACAGGAAACATTTCCTCCTCATGTTCACATGAATCTTCTATGCCTCAGCTTCCACCCACCGCCCCTTGTCCTGTCATTGTGCACTACTCAGCAGAGCCTGGTTCCAGCCTCCTGGCACTCACCCCACACATATTTATAAACATTGATGAGGTCACCTCTCAGTCTCCTCTTCATACCAATGAAATACACATTCCAGGCAGCAGAATGCTTGAAATTCATTAGACACCGGCAAATGATGCCCAGGGAGGTTGTGGATGCCCCCTCCCTGGAAGTGTTCAAGGCCAGGCTGGATGAGGCCTTGAGCAACCTGGGCTAGTGGGAGGTGTCCCTGCCCGTGGCAGGGGGGTTGGAACTGGATGACGTTTAAGGTCCCTTCCAACCCTAACCCATCCTAGGAATCTGTGAAGTTCGAAGCCCAGGAGGGTGGTAGCTGTAGCACAGCAGACCACCAAGACAGGAGAACACAATCCAACCTTATTGGCACATGCCCAACATCAAAGTTCTTCATATAATGAGAACACTCCATATCATCGTGGACAACTCCTTTTCCTGTGCTCCCAAAGGTCTCTATAGCATATACTTCACCTTCCTGAGGAGAGAGAAAACACAGGGAACAGGTTACAGTAGGAAAATGAGAGACACTGGGGCCATTCTGACAGCATGACCACAGTGTAACCACTTCTGAACACAATTACCTGTGAACAGATGCAATCACCTAAATAACACAGAGAAAAAACTCAAGGTGAAGACTTCACACAGGAAAATTACAAAAGCTACTTATTGTTTGCAGAAAAGCCCTTGGGGTTGCTGGTGGATGAGAAGCTGGACCTGAGCCAACAATGAGCACCTGCAGCCCAGAAGACCAGTGGCAGCCTGGGCTACATCAACAAAACATAGCCAGCAAGTCAAGAGAGCTGATTCTGCTACTCTGCTCTGTGGAGACCTCACCTGCAGTGCTGGGTCCAGTTCTGGGACCTCCAACACAGGAGAGATGTGGAGCTGTTGGAACAGTCCAGAGGAGGGCCGCAAAGATGAGCAGAGGGCTGGGGAACCTCTCCTATGAAGACAGGCTTGAAAGAGTTGGGGCTGTTCAGCCTGGAGAAGAGAAGGCTCTAGGGAGACCTTTAGAGATGCTCCATTTCAGTATCTTAAGGGGACCCACAGGAAGGCTGAGGATGGGAAGGCAAGGGCATATGGTGGTAAGATGAAGGGCAGTGGTTTGAAATTGGAGAAGGGGAGATTTAAATTGGACATCAGGAGGAAGTTCTGCACAACGACAATGCTGAAATACTGGAACAGGCTGCCCAGAGATGTAGTGGAGGTCCCATCCCTGGGGGATCAAACTTGTTACAGCCCCGGGTTCCCTGACCAATCTGGAGGTCCCTGCTGTCTGCAGGGGGGTTTGAGAAGATGTCCTTTGAGGGTTCCTTCCAACCCAATGCAATCTGTGAATTCTAGCACCATTGTATTTCTTTCAAGCCATAAATCCCAGCATGTTTCTAGCCACCATTTCTCAGAGTCAATGCAGGTAAAACATTCTCAAAGCACACATCTAACACAGTTTAAGAAACTGCATCTTGCTGCAAAACATTTGCTGAAGAAGTCATTCTCCTCTGCCATTCAGAAAGAAGTCCTTAGAAATGAATAGTTTAGACAGCAAATGTCCCTGTTAGGGCAGGGAAAGCTGTAAGGTATCTGATGTGGTGGTATCTCAAAGATCATCTCCTTTCTTCTGCACTAATGAACAAGGAATTGGAGGAAAAAAAAATAAATCAGAAGCAATTTGACAAAAGGATTCATAAAAAGAAAGAGTCTCTGGGAAAAATCCATTAGTCTGCATTAATGGATACCATTATAGCCTCAGAATGACTTCACAGTCCACTGGCTCAATTTCCTTGATGCAACTCTTCCAGATATCTACTGGAGTAACCAAAGATGGAATTTAATCCTTAACATAAAGGAAAAAGCAACAACAACCCAAGCCATAAGAAAACACAAACAAACAAAAAAACAAAAAAAACCCCAACAACAACAACAAAAAAGATGGATGTGAAATTTCAGAAGATGTTGATTAGAGACCTACTGAAGTGCCAAACTCCTGCCAGAATTTTCTGCTAACAGCTGCTAGTACAAGCCCTGACCCTGCTCATTTCCACTCCACAAGATGAATGTCTTCAAGAGATGAAGGTGATCTCTATCTGCAAGGGCATTAGCACAATTCCAGCACACTGAAAATGCCATCATAGAAACCCCTCTCTGTAGCCTTAACTGTAGGACTGTGAAAGGGACTAAGGGGGGGCAACAAATAGTGGACAGCAGGAGCTGGGTTTTTCACTTTATTAAGCTACTTTGAAAGCCACAACTCAAAAATAAGAAGGGCAGATGAAAAGCAGGCTCCAAATTCAAGATGCCCCTGAATATTAAACTAAGTTGAAAAAATCAAAACAACAAAACCCCAAAACTCACCAAAAAAATCCAAGCCCCCACACAATACCACCAAAAATGATCACTTTACAGCCACTTTTTCAGCATGAGGCTGTTTTTCTCTCACTGGATTGCAGTTTGCTGCTATAATTAGTACAGTACAGTAAGAGCTTGGCTAAGCTCCATGTTCTTCACTGTTAGGATTGTGTTCTAAGTAACCTACAGGAGCTGCAGAAGTTAAAAGTTTTCTCCTCAGTGGCTGTTATAGTCAATTAAAACATTATCAAAGCTCTGAAATCTTTCAGTAAAATATGTTTAAGTTTTATCCTTCAGCTCTAAACTTGGAGTTTTATATTAGGAAGACTCTGCTGGATGATAAACAAGACTTAACCATTCACTCAGCTAAACCAAGCAACTTTTCCCTTCTTTAATCCCTTTGCACACTCCTGTAGATGACAGCCAGAACTTTTGTCTTTTTGCTCACAACATTACCAAGATGATCAATGATTATGATATAAAAGCTTTAGGTGATGAGAATGAGCCTACTTCAAAATTCAATCCTGATCTCAGGTCTTTCAAGTGTTACTCTGATAGGCTTACAAGTGATCATTGGTGCTCAGGGAACAAAAGGAAAAGCTTCTTATCTCATTAGCAGCCTTTGAAATAAGCCTTATCTTGTTAGAACAGAGGCTGACAGCAGAATGGGAGCTAAAGATCACGTTCATATTTTAATGCTGCCCTTCTACTCCACCCTGGTTGAGGCCACATCTGGAGTACTGTGTCCAGTTCTGGGCTCCCTGGTTCAAGGACAGGGATTTGTTGGAGAGGGTACAGCAAAGAGCTGCAAGAATGCTGAGGGAACATCTCCGTGATGAGGAAAGGCTGAGAGAGTTGGGGCTGTTTAGTCTGGAAAAGAGCAGCCCGAGGCAGATCTCATCAATGCTGATCAATACTTCAAGGGTAAGGATGGGACTAGGCTTTGTGTGTGCCTGGTGACAGGACACGAGGTAACAGACACAAACTTAAATACCAGAAGGTTCATCTAACATGAGGAGGACCTCCTTTAATTTAAGGGTGGCAGAGGACTGGAACAGGTTGCTCAGAGAGGTGGTGGAGTCTCCATCTATGGAGACATTCAAAGCTGCCTGAAGGTGCTCCTGTGTAACCTGCCCTAAGTGGTCTTGCTTTGCAGGATGGTTGGACTCCATCTCTGGAGGTCCCTTCCAACCCCTACCATTCCATTACCTTCTTTAGGTGACTCTGCCTTGGCAAAGGGTTTGGACTCAATCTCCAGAAGTGCCTTCTAACCCCTACCCACACTGTGATTCCAGTTTATAGTTTGCCATATCATGCAAAGCAATTTCTCTCGCCCTTCTCTAAAACACCATTCAAACAACCTCTTTAATCTACCCTCTCACATTATACACCAGAAATACGATGCATTATTCTGTATCTGCAAGGAGAAACTGCACCAGCAGCTTTCCAAGGAAAGCTTACCAAGGAAGGTATCAGATGTAACTGTGCTTGCAAAAAGTCACCCACAGCTACAACACTGCAGAAATGTTTCTCAGGAATTACCAACCAGAGAGTGAACAAGGGAAGTGTGACTTCCTGGCAAGGCCAAGCACACCTTTCAGGAAAAACTCTGGTCCCCCAAGCTCACCCCACAAACTGAATTCCTGTCCTTTTCCCTGCTCCCCAGTGCAACATCCCATTTAACTAAGGTATACACTGAGAAATAAATATGCAAGTGTTTCCACAAGCATCACTGAAGCCCTTCAGATTTCAAGGGTTTTCTTGTGCTGTTTGCTGAGGAGTGACCACTCCTTGAGAGGAGCATTACGAATGTCCAGCAGGGTTTTTCCTCTGCTCCTGGTATCCACCAGGATCACAAACAACACGTGTCAGGGTTACACAGGAAATACTGTTGTAGTGTCAATGGGGGAAACTTCAGAGAAAGAAAGATGGCAGAAGCTCATTTACCTCCATTCTTGTGGCTTCTCCTCCTTTCACAATGGGCACTGTTTTTCCAGCATGTATCCTGTAGGGCCCAATGGAGTGTCCGTTCAGATTGCGGATTGGTTTCACTTTAGAAGGAAACAGGAATGTTACAGGCCAGCTCCTGACACCTGCAACCCTTCAAAGCAATTTGCTTTGGTAGCCCATTCTGAGAGTGAAACTGACTCACCATATCCCACAGGAACTACTCTTCAACATGCACCTATCCTGTACAAACTCCAGCCAAGACAGGAGTTGTTTTGTAGGCTATAGCAAAGCTTCATTATTCAGAGATTCAGAGAATGGGTTGGGTTGGAAGGGACCTTAAACATCATCCAGTTCCAACAGGGACACCTTCCACTAGCCCAGGTTGTTCAAGGCCTCATCCAGCCTGGCCTTGAACACCTCCAGGGAGGGGACATCCACAGCCTCCCTGGGCAATCTGTTCCAGTGTCTTACTACTCTTACTGGAAAGAATTTATTCCCAATATCCAGACTAAATTTCCCCTCCTCAAGCTTCAATCCATTGCCCCTCATCCTATCACTTCAAGACCTTTTTAAAAGTCCCTCCCCAGCTCTTCTGTAGCCCCCTTCAGGTACTGGAAGGTTGCTCTAAGGTCTCCCTGGAGTCTTCTCTTTTCCAGGATTGACAGCCCAAAGCCTCTCAGCCCATCCCCATAGGGGAGGTTCTCCATCCCTTTGATCATTTTTGTGGCCTCCTCTGGACCCACTCCTGCAGTCTGATGTCCTCCTCATGCTGGGGACTAACAAGTCCAAGAGTAACAAAGATTTCTTAATAAAGCCAAACAGCAGGCCTCAAATTATTTGCACATTTTGACACAACTCTTTTGCCTTCATCTTATCTGTGAAGGACGGAAGACTTGGAAGGATTTATGGCTTCAAGTTCTGTCAAGGGAGGTTCAGGTTGGGTATTAGGAAAAATTTCTTCACAGAAAGGGTTCTTAAGGTCAACCAGTGAGGTGGGGGAGTAACCATCTCTGGAGGTGGTAGATGTGGTGCTTGGGGATGGGGTTTAGCGGTAGTGGTGGGATTGTGAGCTCTGGTGAGCGGTTGGACTTGATGATCTCAAAAGTCTCTTCCCACCTCAACAGTTCTATGATAAGCTAAGAACATTCCTCCAGAGCAATGAGAAACCAGCCAGAAACATACTCATGCAAGACTAATACCATACAATGGAATATTGGTGCAAACACATATCACATTGTATGAACATACCACACACACAGTAAGAACAACTCTTCTTGTACAAAGAAACAAACTTGCCTTGGTAAGTTTTGCCATCAATTTCAACCTCATAGGACTCCATAACTTCTTGTATGGCCTCTCCCACATCGCAGAGGCGTACATCTATGCCAGCACACTGAAAATAGAGTGCAAACATCAAATGGAAAACAACAGCAGAGCTTACTGGGAAAGAGCTGATAAGCATCACACAACAACCATACCTTTATTCCAGTATTTGTGGCATCCTTTACAGCCTGTAATAGTCTGTCGTATTTTGGATTGAATGTGACTGTAAAAGCACAGTCAATAATATGACCTGAAAGCAGCAGAAGTTGATTAGCTTCGTTAAGCCTTTGCACTGGAGAAGGTTCTCAAAGCTTTAATTGACAAATGCAAACTAACCACTAATGTGTGTCCCAAAATCTATTTTGCAAACATCATCATACTGCAGGACAGTTGGGTCTCCGGCGTTGGGAGTGTAGTGGGCAGCACAATTGTTCAGGGAGCACCCAGTAGGAAATGCAAGACCTGCATTTAAACCATTTTCCTTGATCAGCTTCCGTGAGCAGTCTTCTAGTTTTTCACTGAAAGGTAGAGAGGCAGAAACAAAACCAAAAGAACAGGACAGTTGTCATTAACGTTTCTTAGGAGGGCTTCGAATACATCAAGGTAAGAACAAAATCTCAGAAAAAAAAAAAAGGTCAAGCAAATATTTTAATCTGAAATCTGAATATTTTCATCTGAAGTCTGGTAACTAGGAGACTCTGGACTGGAAAATAAGTCAGTCTTCAACCCTTTGTGTCATTTCTTGTAATCTCTCTTGAGCACAAGTACTTCAGAGGTGTTTTTACTCTAAATTTAAAACATCCATCCTTGTGCCAGCTACACTGAATTCACTCTTCCTGAGCAGCACAGGCAAATTAAATGCAGTCTTTACAATTACTGATATGGAAAGGAGCAGAAAAAAGGAGAGGAGGAACAACAAAAACACAAACCAGAGACAGAGGAGAGGGGAAAAAAAAAAGACTAAAAAAAAAGAGAAGAGAGAAGAGGAAGGGGGAAAAAGAGGGGGGAAAGAAAAAGAAGAGAAGAGAGGAGGGGGGAAAGAAAAGAGAAAAAGGGAGAAGATGTGAGAAAAAAAAAAAGAGAGACAGAGGAGGGGAAAAAAGGTAATAGTATAGTCCTCTAATTTATTAAAAGCAATTCTAATTAAAACAGGATACTTTTTTAATTTAAGCATCGTGATAAAATAAAACCTTCTGAGCCTAGTATTTGTTGTTGGCTTTTGTCTACTGTCAGGCTGTTAGCTACTTGGACAGCTACAGACACAGGCCCCCCGGGCTTGCTCTGCAGCAGAGGGGCAGGATGTGCACTGCAGCACACAGCAGTGCACCATCCTCTGCTTATACTTAAGCAAGCTGCTCACTCAGAGTGACCTGGGAAATGAAGAGTTCATTGTAACAGCAAGTCCCTACAGCCTGAGGTACTTCTGAAAGAAAGGCCATGTTTCGAGAGAATTATTGCCTAGAACTGTAACAGTGAAATTGTGCCATGCAGAATGGCAGATTTGTTGGGTTCTTCTCCCTCATGTGAGGTGAGAGGAGGAGAGGAAATGGCCTCAAATTGTGACAGGGAAATGTTAGGTTGGAGCCGAGGAAATATTTCTTTGCTGCAAGGATTGGCACAGACTGCCCAGGGAGGTGGTGGAGTCCCCATCGGTGCTCAAAAAACCTGTGGCCATGGCACTTTGGGACATGGTTTGAGGGCCACGGTGGCGTTGAGTTGAAGGCTGGAATCAGTGACCTTTTCCAACCCAAACAACTCTATGATGCCTTTCTCTCTTTTTCACTTTCCCTGTGGTGTATGGTTTCTTTCTCTGATCCTTTCAGAGTTACCTTGGGGATCAGCTCTGAGTAGCTTTCTTACTATCCTACTCTTGCCAGCAGTCCTCAGTCATACCAGGCTGAAAGCACCTGGATTTTGGGAGCTACGCTATCCTGGATCAGTGCAGTACTTGGACAGCAGACATTTGCTCTAGATAAAACAATGGGATAGAATGAGGAATAGTTGGAAGTCAGGAGAATCAGCTCAGGCTTTCAACTTTAGCTTAACCAAACTCGTGATTCACCTTAATCTATTTGCTCAGTTACTTCTTACTAGCTGAGAATAACAAACGTTGTGTTTCTCCAGAAACATCAGACAGTGAAGACTAAACATAAAACTTTTCCTGCCCTGGACTGACTACACAGCCACACTGTGCCCGCTGCACCTGCACTGCTTGTCCACACAGCATTTCACTGGCAATTCTGAAGGCCAGAATATTATTGCTGCTCCTCTCAGCACTGCTGCAGAACTTATGTCCAAGAGTAGCCAATGCACTCAACATTAAAGCCAAGCATGTGCTCAAAATAAGTAAACATAACTGAAAGCTCAGTGTGAAATCTAGCTCAGGATGATCCCAGGTCCTGCACAAGGCTGGATCTGGGGAAACTTAAAGAAAGTAATTTGGGATACTGGTTGTGTCCTTCCAACAGAAATCCCCCCCAATGCCTGTGACACAGTGAAAGTAGCACACAAAAGGTGTGACTAAATCTGTCCCCCTTCTAAAGAATGAAGGAAAATGCAGAGCAGAAGCAGAGGTCTTTGAAGAGTTCTGTGTCCTCACCAGATTTCTATCATTGTCATTCCAGGTTTTATCCAGCTCATAACATATTTCCTCACTTGTCTGTGTGCTTCTGCAGCCTCCCGAAAATCATTCCAGATTTCCTCACTGGCTTGGTCCAGTGCTTTCTTTTCTTCACTGGTTGTTCTCCAAGCAGCAGTTCTCCTTCAAAAGAAAGGAGATGTGTCAGGAGAAGTTACTATTATCACAGCAGTAGTTGCAACTTCTGCCTAAAGCATGCCAAGTGTTTATTAACCAGTCAGGTCTACATTCTCCTGTGCAACAGGAAAAATCCTGATTTGTAACACTTCCAGAGTAAATAAAGTGGAGGATTATTATTGTTATTAATAATACGTAATAAAATCTATCAGCAACACAGACTGGTCCTATGAAGGGCAGTAATACTGCAGAAAAAAAAAAATATCATCTCTACATAGAAATTAAACTAAATTTGACCATGAACCACTTTGTTCCATGCACATTTTCACCAGCCTCACCTCTTAACCTAAAGCAGCAGTGTGCTTGAAGGACACAAAACACTTTTCAAACAAACAGATGTACAAAATTCACACCAAGGCCTGCAATTCTGCCTTCAGTTGGGCAGGTTAAATCCCTGTAACATGCTCTGCTCAAGCAAAAAAATTTTTTGTTTGTTTGTTTTTTTGTTGGCATGATCTCACTCACTCAGGCAGTGTTCTTCCTGTATGGAGATGAATCTCAGCACTCTAGTGTGGTTGCTTGGCCCAGAAAGTGTTCCTGACACAGAGATAATTAACTGCTTCAAATTGTTAAGGGTTTGCAGTTCCAGCATTACACCTGCTGATCCTCAGAATATTTAAGTAATAACACCTAACACAGTGCATGTCAGGAAGTTCATTTCTGAATTTGCTGGATGATGAATTAACCTTCATTCCAGAATACCATTCACTTTACTAGGTTCATAAAACAAATGCAAGAATAATTTTCAATAAAATAATAGATGTAAAATAAGTTTTAAATATATATTTCTTCTATTATGCAAGAAACCATACAAGAAAGCAAACGCTGCAAAAGCTCCAGCAACTGCCAGAATTTGAACCTAAAGTCAACCCTTCTGATACCCAAAGTGGAGATACCCTTCAAATGGTGAAGCTGAAGCTCTGTACTAATGCCAAAATCCCCAGTGGTAACTCAAAGAGCTTTGTGCATGCTATGCAGGACCAACACATAGTTGCAGATCCTGGCAGGCGAGTCAGAAAAGGGATGATGGACAACATTTATAATGGAGTTAGATCGGAGATTAGGAAAGAAATTCGTGACAGTGAGGGTGCTGAGACACTGGAACAAGTTGCCCAGGGAGGCTGTGGATGCCCCCTCCTTGTAGGTATTCAAGGTCAGGCTGAATGAACTAGTGGAAAAAGTGCCCCTGCCCATGGCAGGGGGTTTGGAACTAGATGATCTTTAAGGTGCCTTCCAACCCAAACCCTGCTATGGATCCATGAAGATGGACCAAGTACAGTGAATTACACCAGGCTCCAAACTTCCCTTCTACCTTTAAGTGAATTGATTCTAAACAAACAACTAAAAACTACTTCTTGAAACCCAGGTGCAGCTATTACCTGTTTCACAGGCATGGAACTTGGCTCTACCCTGAGCCCCCTCTGCAGCCAAAAACTGGGTGCAAATGAGCCAAGAGACTATGCCCTGCAATTTTGCTGCCTTTTGAACTGTTTTTACAGTGGATAGAGACCTGCAATCCTAAAGTGAAGTTGAAAAGATAAAGAAGCTATTCTACACTGCTCCAGATGTATCCCACTCTTAGAATTTGCTTCAACAGTGGTAAATGCAATAAAAAAAA
>VWYK01071272.1:0-15924 GCA_013399775.1 Semnornis frantzii | reverse complement strand
TGAAGTGGTAGAGAAGCCATCAAGTGATACATTTAAGGTAGCACTGTTTGTTCCACAGCAGGCAAAGGAAAGATGACTGCACTGGTCAAAAAATGATCCTTTACTGGATCATGGCTGCTTACTCACGTTTCTGTGACAAATTCTGTCTCGTGTGGACTGTAGCAGAGGCTTCATGTTCTGTTACTGGGTCCCTAGGAGAAAATTCAGGGGCATAAGAAATGAGGTGAGGCTCTGCAGCATTAGGTGAACTCTGTGTTNGTGAACTCTGTGTTCCTTGGTTGAATGCACTCCTCAGTTTCTTCACTTTTGGATGAAAAAGAAGTCAGTATTGCAAGTAAGTCCTGACATTTATTTCTTTGAACCGAGCCTTCATACTGTGAAAAGGTTTTCAAAGACTATGTAGAGATTATGCTGCATCACTGCTTGGCTTAGGAAAATGTTCTGGGCAATGAACATGTTCTTTTGAGATTATTTCCTTAAGTTAGGTAAGAAACTCAGATACCAACGCAGCGTTATGGCAGAAGACCATATGGTGTAGGACTGCTCATTGCAGGTTATGATGTAAGTAAGCTCTGCTAGTTACTACTGGGCTAAAAGAAAATGTGCTTAATGCAATTTTATTTAACAAATAAATGTTAAGAGGGGAAGATGGAAAAGATACTCATTAAAACTTGCTGAATAAGGAAATAGTAAAAAAGGAAACGTATCTTGCTCATAGCTAATCCTGCCTACACTTACCAGGGGTGCATTTGCAAAAAGGAAAAAAGTATTTTAAGGTGCAAAAATTATATTTGTGTTTTAAGGGATCAAAATGTTGATCCTGTGATGACTAATTATTTTACTAATTATTATGGAGCTTTGCAAACTACTATTCTGAATACGTTTTATTAAAATATTGATGTGGAAATCATCATTGGCTTCTCTCAGTTAACAACAATTTGCTTAATGCATCACACAGAATATCTCTGGGCTTAAGATTTTTGACATGAGGAAGACTGAGGGAAACTGCCATCTTGCATGGCATGGTAAAATCTAGAGCAGGTTTTTACTTTTGTGCAGGTAAGTTGGATTGTGTGTAAAGTATCTACTGTGAGCCATGAAGTGGGAAGCATACATAAGCACAGTACAGTTTCTGGAACAGAGAAAGAAGTGGTTTTGTTGCTCAGATTAAAACAGCATTTCAGTGAACTAGGTATAAACACAGATTTAAATTTTTTCATTTGTTTGTTGTTGTCTGCAGTGGCTTTGAAGGGATTGTGTAAGAACAGTGTATAAGCTGTATGAAATACTCAAGTGTGTGTGTGCATATATGGTGCATCACAAAGCAAAACCCTGTTTTGGGAAATAAGTGTTCCAGCAGCAGGCTTGGAATGAGTTTATACATCTGTTTCATGCTTTGTGGATTTTTTTTTCCTCTTCACAGGACATGGGTCCTCACATTTTCCAGACCTGCCCCTCTGCAAACTACTTTGACTGCAAAGCAATGTCCATTGGTGCTCGATCACAGTCAGCACGAACTTACTTGGAGAGACACATGACTGAATTTGCTGAGTGTGAGTAATGAAACCTTGTCTTTCTAATGCTGTTTATCACTTATGCAGCTTTTATGCTACTGCTCTGTTGTTTGGCATTTAGTAAGGTAGGAAGGTAAGTTTTAGTGAGCTAAGTTTAGCATAAGTGTAAACCTACATGAAGGCAAAATGTGTAAGGAAAATTATTTAAAAGTTCCTGCCTAGCATCTAATGAAAAGAGAAGAACAGAAAAACAGAGAAAAATATAAAAACTTCTGCCCCAACAACAACCAGTTCTTTCCATGTTAAAGCAGGGATAGTATGCAAAGGCAAGTATTTAAGTGGTGTATTCCAAGTGGTGAATTAATCTTTCTGTAAAATGGTGATGAGGAGGCTACTGAATGGCTTCTTGGACAAAAATTTAGTGTGACTGTCACTGGACTGGAGGCAGGGCAGATGCCAAAACGATGCATTTGACCTTAAATGTAGAGAGGGGCTAGTTTCTCAAGGTATACTTCTATAGCCAACTCTGCTATGTACCTGAAATACCTGAGGAGAGGAGTTCTGGAAGTCAAGCTACCTAAGGTGGTTGTCAGCTAGGAGTGGGAAGAATGTCTGGAGATGCACCATATTTAATGTCTTTCTGATTTCATGTTAAGGTAATCTTAATGAGCTAGTTAAACATGGACTACGTGCCCTGAGAGAGACTCTTCCTGCTGAACAGGATCTCACCACCAAGGTAAATGCCAAGTGTTCTTGGCAAGAAATTTTACTGCCATAGCTATGAGAAATTACCATGAAAAAATTCCTGTAAGTTATGGATGTCACCAAAATTTGGAATATGATTAGTGACAGTATCATCTTAATATGTTGTCATGTTATCTTCTGTTTCCTTATTTATCAGATTAAATTTTCTTAACAGAAATATACTTTGACTACATTAGAGCTGTTAATTTGATTGCTTCATTCCATTTTAAACTTCAACCCCTGCTGAAGATAACATCACACTTAACTAAGAGTCACAACTTTGTGTTGTAAGCACAGTCAGTATCCCCAGCATCAAAAAGTTGCAGAAAATTCTGACAATCAATTGAGGAATTGCTGAACAAGAAAATTCTAGTACAATCTGCCCAAGGGGAGTCTTTCAAAATTTCCTTTTTTTCCTGAAGTAGAGACAATGAGTTTCTCCATGATGGGAGGAATCTTTTGCCTGTTTCACAGGCAAAAGCTGTAAAGCCAGAGAGTTATTTGCAGAAAAATGCTTCTCACTTGTTTCACAACTTTGCTTAACAGAATGTTTCCATTGGAATTGTTGGCAAAGACATGGAGTTTACCATATATGATGATGATGATGTAGCACCATTCTTAGAAGGACTTGAGGAGAGACCACAAAGAAAGGTATATGGTTTAGATTTAAGTAGGCATCATTGAAAGACATCATTTTGTGAAGTGTGACCTATGTTACAACATTTTAGCATTCTCAACTATTCTGGTAGAGATCTAGGAGTGTGATTTTTGAAGTGTGTAGTTACTACATGAGAACCATATAATCTTAGCTGGATACCAAGATGCTTATTAATGTCAATTTTTGCTGAATTGATGATGGGCCTTTCCAGAGTCTTGTCTTTCCTCATCTGTGATTGAGTTCTGGTTTTCCTTTTATTGCAAGAGAATTGGCTACATGTAATTGTCATGCTTGCCCCTTTTGGGGCATCCTTAGTCTCCTAACGAATGACCAGCTCTGTCCTGCTTCATTTTGGATAACATTGATGTGTAAGCTGCTTGCTGAGATGAGCTGCATTGATGTACTCATGATGCTCAATCCAGGATAAAGGTGATGTATTAAGTGTTGTTTTCTGCTCATCTGTAATACTTTTTTTTTTTTTGCCTTTTAGCCTGCTCCACCTGCTGATGAACCTGCAGAAAAGGCAGAGGAGCCCATGGAGCACTAGTTGGTGGATGACTTCCTCTGTGTTAATGAATATCTAATTATACAGGAAGGATTATCCATTTGCTGGTAACTTTATCCTCACCTATATGCATTTTCTGCCAATACTTTGAGGATTATGCTTAAAAAGGAAACCAACCAACCCACCTATCCTTAAAAAGTAGACAGAAGGTCATAATTGGGTGTATTTTCTTTGACAAGAAAGGTGTAATCATTTTCTAAATAGTACATGATACTGTTTTTTAATGAAAAGCATACTGTCTTTAACTTGTAAGGACAAGTGGAAATAAAACACTTTCTTGGAATCTGCTGTGGGTTTGGGTTTTTTAATCTGAAGAAACAATCATTCAAATCAAGGTGCTATCATCTATTTGACCATTTGCCAGCGTGAGTATTTCTTTACTGTATATAAATGTGGTGCTTTTGGAAACTGTTGGAAGGGAGAGGACTTCAGAATGCCCACAAATCTACAAAATGGGTGTACAACAGATAGAATGCAGCATGTTTCCCCATGTTGTTTTGTCATTGTCTCATGTTCAACTTCAAAAGACATTCGCAATTGAATGTTTAGCAGGCCCATTGCACGCTGAAGAAGCATGAAGCTGCCAAACAGCTTGTGTTTTGGCTTTTTGAGTTCTCCACTTCAGTAAACCCCAGCTTGTTTGGAACTGAATTGTATTGCTTTATTTCTTGAGAGCCAAGAGGCAGCAAAGGGCTTTTAGCACACTAGCACCGAAGTAAGAGGGAAGCACATAAAATACCCATTACAGGTCCCCTGAGCTATGGAGTCTCTGCATTGCTGCTGAACAGGCTCCCTGGGGTTTCCCTTCAGCTTCCACTGTGCTGCCACTGAAGGTACCTAGTGTGTGTTTGCAATCAAGCCCAATCCAGCAATCTTTGAGAACAGCAACTTAGGGAGACTGGGCAAGGAAGCCAAATCAGTTGGTGCAAAGTGGCTGTGACTGTATTTAAGCAAGTTTCCATGTTGGATCATTGTAGTAGAATTATTCTGACTAATGAACACAGTGAAGAGGGTAAGAAACAACTTGGAGTGCACTCACACAGGGGCTTGATATCCTGCTCAATGTTTTTTGTTTTTTTTTAAAAGGGCATAACACTTGCAACTTGTATTTATTAATGAATAAAGCATGGTGCTGTTTTGAACAGACTTCAAATAGTGTGTTGAATACCTGTAACTAGGTCAGTCATGAATATGTGAATATAATGCAATTAGTGCCGTGTACTGGGTTTAAGCACTAGACAGCAGCTTTGAAATTACAGTTTTTTCCTAATTATATATAAAGAGGAATAATGTTTGGGGTTTTGTTTTTTTTTTCCTTATTTATTTTAGTAGAAACCCAGAATGGTGGGGATGGAAAGACTTCTGGACATCATCTAGTCCAACCCCCTTGCAAAGCAGGTTGCACAGACCATGTCCAGGGAGGTTTTGAATCTCTCCAGAGAAGGAGACTTCACAACCTCTCTGGGCAGCCTGTTCCAGTGCTCTGGCACCCTCAAAGAAGCTCTTCCTTGTGTTTACGTGGAACTTTACCCATTCCATTTTGTGCCTCTTGTCATCTTGCTGGGCCCCATCCTCTTGACTTCTGCCCTTTAGATATTGATGTGTGTTGTGACGATCTCCTCTCAGTCATCTTTTCTCCAGGTTAACAGCCCCTGCTCTCAACATGTTCTTGTAAGAGAAATGCTCCACTCCCCTCAGCATCTTCATAGTCTCTGCTGCGCTCCCTCTCTTGAACTGGAGAGCCCAGAACTGGACACAATACTCCAGATGTGACCTCACTAAGGCAGAGTGGAGAACTCCCTTGCCCAGCTGGGACGTGCTCTTCATAATGCATCTCAGGATGCTATTTGCCATAGCATTGATAGCTCGTGGTGAACCTAGCCACCAGTACCCCTGGCTCCTCCACAAACTCGCTTCCCGAGTGCTAGTGAACCCCCTCTGCTGCCTCCCCGACGCTAGAGGCGGAAGTGCCTCCTCCCGCCTTCGTGGCTGCTGGCGCACTCTCCCCTCACGCACGGAAAGGGCGGGGCCACGGGCAGGGGGCCCCACCCCTTTCGCTTTGTCATGGGGCTGAGAGGTGTGTCCCTCTAGAGCCGCCGTACTATCGATGTGGCCTGAGGAGGGAGCGGCTCCACGTCAGCCATCGCCGGAGCGGGAGCGCCGCGGGCAGAGCTCCGCGCCGGGCCGGACTCGACCGCACCGGGCCGCCGCTCCACCGGGTATGAAGCCTTGCGCCAGAGGACCAGCAGCCTCACTGCGTGGTGCGCAGGCCTGCCAGCGCATGGCGGAGCCGCCGCTGTTTCGGTGCAACTGGGAGGCCTCAGGCCTCCCGGCCCCGCTGGCTTCTTCCCTTCCTGCTGATTTTCTCAAGCGAACTACCGGCGCTATTAACGGAGGACCGTGGGCCTGTGGGTTTGGTGCCGTTGTAGCACGACTCCCACAAACATGCCGGGCTGTTGGGGTGGTGTGGGCTCTGAATGTCTTGAAGTGAGCGGCAGGCAAATAGGGGCATGAAATATTCTAAGTTTTAACTCGTAGCTAAAAATACCAGGCCTTTTGAGAAAAAAGTAGTCGCCAGGAAAATTAAGGGAGAAATCTCTCTAAACTGGGTGCACGTTTACTTGGGATTTTTTAGTTTTCACAGTCTACGTTGTAGGTCTGGATCAATGAAACGATGCTTTCTCAGGGTTTGGGTTCCTAAGGTCCCCCAGTTCACCTTCCAGGAACGTAGAGCAGACATGGCTTTTTGTCTTCCTGTCTTATGTGAACTGTGTAGCTTTCCATTCCCTTGTAGAGGTATTCAGACGTCTGTTTTATTGCTGGAGAAGTCTGTGTCTGTGGGGACTGTCTATTAGATTAAATTGTGATTTAAAAGCATTCTTGCCTTTGAAAGAGGGAGGCTTGGTGGTGGTTTTCCTGCTGTGATTGTTGAGAGATTTTGTGCGTTTCAGATCTATCTATGAGTAAAGATACCTGGTCTACTTTTTACAAATATCTACTTTATGCCTATGGCACGGGGTTGGAACTAGATGATCCTTGTGGTCCCTTCCCACCTTACTATTCTATGATTCTATTCTGTGGTCCGTGCCAGTTGTTACTGGAGGTGAAGGTGCTATCTGCAGGACTTCAAGGCTGGAATCCTGAGTAACAGCATGGAAAAAGTATGTATGTTGCTGAGACAAGAAAACAGTTGTATTTCTGTAAATGAGAAGGAGCTGTTTGTGCAGATACTTACAAAGAACAAGTTTGAAGGATCTAACCCTTAAAAATAGAGAATTCATAACAAGCATCTTTAAAAAAAAACCACAGACGATTACTTTTTGGGGTAGTAGTTGTAGTAACATTTTAGTTGTCTTATTGTGTAGAGAGAGAGACTGCAGCCCAAGTTAGCACAACTTGCTTGCTGCAGGTTCAGCTTGAGGTGCCCATTTGATGAGTAAAGGGACTTTGAACACAAGCAGATGTTGTGTCCCATATCTCAAGTGTTCATTCAAATGCTACAACTGTGTCCCACCTCACCTCTCTTTCCTCAGTGGTGTAGGCTGGGCATGGGTGTTTGTTGGTCTGTTGTCAAAAAGTTTTCTTTATTTCTTTTTTTTCCCTCCTTGTGATGCTTTTCAGCTGACTTTGCAGCTTGGGTCATTTCACCCACAGAGGCACAGGATCTCAGGAAGGATAGTGGGAATACCAGAGTCAGGAGGAGTAAATGAGGGAAGGCTGCTACGTGCATCCATTCAGCTTCTCTCAGATGCCTGTACACTTCTGTTACCTCTGGCTGTGCCCCAAATACTGGAAAGATTGATTTTGTTTACTTTTTTTTTTTTTTTTAAATTTTTTTTGATAAATTTCATGCTCTTCATTTGTTTTGGGATTTTTTTATGTTAATAGGAATATTTTAGAATAACAAAATTGAGAAGGCTTTTGAATGGGCCTTCTCAAGAAGCCCAAACAATCTCTTTGAGTCATTAAGTCCAGTTACATTTTCGTGCTGCTAATAAAATCTGTTAACTTTGGTCTGGTTTTGTTTGCTTGTTTTTTAGGTTGTCTGATACTTCTGTCAAAATAATTCTTCATTTGAGAAAAACTTCTGTAACCAAGAACCATGACTGCTGCAGAGAACGTGTGTTACACGTTAATCAATGTTCCGATGGATTCGGAACCACCTTCTGAAATCAGCTTAAAAAATGACCTAGGCAAGTAATGGGCAATGATTTGAAGGATGAAAACAAGTCAGTTTGTTTATTCTATTGATTTTTGAAGTGTGTGCATTCGTTATTTGAGAAACCTCCTGGTGTTTATCTTGAGTATTTTGGGTTTGAGTTTCCCTGCCTCAGTCTGTGCAAAAAAATCTGAAATCTTTTCTTGTCTTTTTGTTTGAAGAATACCTGCTTGGGCTAAGGCAGGTTCAAGTAATGTCCTGATAAGTGAGTGTCTTATCACTTGTTCTATGCACTGTTCTGCCTTGCTGACCAGGAGGTTGCTGTCAGTATTTAGTATGTGTATGACAGCAAAGCTCATTGTAGTGTTCTGGCATAAATATGTTTAAATATGAGCATTGAAACACCTGTGAAATTTGTTGAACTTGGTTAATTCCAATATGTTAATTATAGAATTAAGTCTGGACTCTGTGCTTATTCTTTGAATTTCTCTTGCTTCCTCTTTATCCTTTTAGTAGAAATAAGTGTGTGAATTTTATTGGTATGCTGTATTGCACTCCTTCAGAGGGACTTTGTGTCTGATGACACTGAACATGAGTATTCCTGTTAAACTAGCGGTGACGTCTTAGGCTTTCTGGTTTCATCTCCTCCTTATCTAGAAAAAGGAGATGTCAAGTTGAAGACAGAGGCCTTGAAGAAGGTGATCATTATGATTCTGAATGGTGAAAAACTACCTGGGCTTCTGATGACCATCATACGTTTTGTCCTGCCTCTCCAAGATCATACAATCAAAAAGCTGCTGCTTGTCTTTTGGGAGATAGTGCCCAAAACCACCCCAGATGGCAGGCTCTTGCAAGAAATGATCCTTGTGTGTGATGCATACAGAAAGGTAGTCCATTGTTTATTTCATTGCTTACGTTCTTATACTGGATTTCTACAAAAAGTGGATCATTTTGGGTTATTTACTGAATATTAAAATGGTTTCTGGTCAGCATTTTCTGCCTGTTAGGTCTCGGTGCTTCAACGCTGGATAGTTGTGCATAAGCAGCAGATCTACTACCAAGGAATTTTTAGGTTTTCTTTTACTGTTAAGGCTTAACAAAAAGTTAGCTTAACAAAAAAATGAGGGTTAATTAATTGATGTCTTCATAGTATCTTGGGACAAGACACTATTTTTTTACATGTTGTGGTATATTTGAGACACTTCTTACCAAAGATAGGAAGTCCCTTCAGCTTCTTTGGAAGTGGTCAGAAGCAGATGAACTGATGTACACCCGAGGTTTGCAGCCAGTGTGCAGGAATGCTTGCAGGGTGGCTTTCCCAGCCTTAGTAATTGGAGAAGACACATACAACATAGAAGACGATCCCACAGGCTTTTAAAGTTTTACTACAATGAAATGTGTGGTTTTGAATATTGCATGGCAGCAGTATTTTAAGAAGGTATTTCATGAGAATACAGTGAGGTGTTGTCAAGGATGTTGAGAACTCATACCATGGAAAGCTGAGCACGGTGAAAAAGCTGGCGAGTGAGTTCATCTGAGCCTAAAAATTAGGCTGAAGAGTCTGGCATTTCAAATATGTTTCTTGTTGATTTTAGGATCTTCAGCACCCAAACGAATTTATTCGAGGCTCTACTCTCCGTTTTCTTTGTAAGCTGAAGGAAGCAGAATTGTTGGAACCTTTGATGCCAGCCATTCGTGCATGTCTGGAGCACCGCCACAGCTACGTGCGCAGAAATGCAGTTCTGGCCATTTACACCATTTATAGGTAAATGCCAGAAACTATTGAGAGTTGTGGATGCAGAAAGCCAGGGTTAGCTTTGGTCATGTGGATTTCTTTTTAAGAGCTCATAAACATTTCTCAGTCACTGGTGTGGTATTTGGTTGGGGATTTTTATTTGCTTTATCGTTTCTATCTAAACGGACTTCTCTGGAAAACCATAGGTACTGCTGCTGCTCTCTCAACTCTGAGATCCTTATACTGCAGATTGATTTGTTTGGGCAAATACTTTTCTTAATCACCTAAGCATTACACTTACATACATGTATTTGAAGCAAGACATTCTTCAGGTACTGTAGTTATTTGCAAAATGTTATTACAGCTGTTACCTGAACAGTATGGCTGAATGTTGCTACTAAGCAGAAATTGTTGATCATGTCTTAGCTGTCATGATAAGTTTTTTTTTAAAAATCTGAGTCTGTTCAGTTTCAAGTAGCTATATAAAAGCTATGTAGCACTGATTAGTGCTTCTGGAAATTTGGTAAACGTTTGCCTTTAGGATATGCACCTAAACCTTGCCTTTTATGCCTTATCAGTATTTCTAATTATGGTTGGGGTTTTTTTTTGAAGGAATTTTGAACATCTTATACCTGATGCTCCTGAACTGATCCATGATTTCTTGGTGAATGAGAAAGATGCAAGCTGCAAAAGAAATGCATTTATGATGCTAATTCATGCAGATCAGGTAAGGATATGTCTTGAAACTTGGTGTAACTACTTGAAAGTGTGCCAGGTAACTAACCAGTAGTTCATTGGTAGTATAGACTACTTACATTCATGAAAAAACCCAAGCCTGCTATGGTAGTGTTAACTAATATATGGAATATTTGGTAAATGAAAAGTTGAAGTGAGGCTTTAGTGTTACCTTCATGTTGAAGGAAAAACACTCTATTTGGTGAAGACGTGGTGGTGCTGAAAACTTGTGATTACTGCTGCCAAGTGAGCTTCATGAGGCTGAGCAGCTCTCCATTACCTACTAGTTTTTAGTCTTTGTAGTCACATGAGAAAAAACAGCTGACTATTGATGACTGTGTGGCATTTTGGATAATTTGCTCTGCAGGCAGTTCCCTTTGTGCCTGATTACCGTTCATTTTGTCTTTCTGCCATCTATAGAGAGAGTGGATTCATTTGCTCTTCAGGTTTATAATAATTCAGTAAATTGTTTTGAAATTTGAAGTTGAAGGTTTGAGTATATGCTGGTGTGTATTTTGATTTTTAAAATATATTTTGATTTTAAAATGCAGTTAGAAAACTCAGACTAATTGAGAATAATTTATCTCCTATTTGTATAGGATCGAGCTTTGGATTATTTGAGTACCTGTATTGACCAAGTCCAGACTTTTGGTGACATACTACAGTTGGTTATTGTTGAACTAATTTATAAGGTAAAAAGGGAAATGTTGTAGCATGTTTAAAGTAAATGCACATACTGAATTATGTTAGACTGCTTTTTCAAAAGCAACAGAGTGTTGCTGGGAGAGGCATTTAGTCCCTGTCAGGAAAACGTCATTGTTTAGTAGAGCTAAATCAAGATTTGTCTCTTGAAACAAGCTGCTCAAGTGTGCACAGTTGTGACGGTTTGGGAGTTCCCTGCCCCCCCACACTTGTAAAATGACCCAGACTAGACCTCAACCGGGCTGGAAGTTAAGAGATGAAGCTCTATTTACAGCTCAGCACAATATACAAGCAGAAATATACACTATATACAGGAATATTTACAGAAATATACAAGGTAAAGGGAATACAGAAACACAACTCCCCTCCCAGAAATCAGAGACCCCAGGAGGGGCTCCCAACCACCCTTCCACCTTCTCCCCACCCCTACACCTTACCCCAAGGTTTGCCTTACACGCAAGGAGGATTGGTTGGGGAGGATTAGAAGAAAAGTGATTAGTGAAGTTATTCAGCAGAGAGGAGAAGCCAGAGCTGCTAGGGAGTCCAAGAAACCGCTTGCCCCGTGACCCAGACTGCCAGCTCGAGAGACTCTCTTATCTTTTTGTAAACATCTCAGCAAGCCTATGAGTGAAGCAGACATCACCATTGTTTTTCCTTCACAACCTATAGTACAATTTTCTCTATTAAAATATTCAAATTAGCTCAAACCAACACAACAGTGTAGACCTATATGTCTCATCTGATTTGCTGTGCATTATCAGACTGTTCTTCGCAGACATGAGGAGGGCATCTGTTAGAAAATCTAGTAGAGGCTGTGCCCTTGTTTTTGAGCTGAGATTTTAAGACCTTGTATCGTTGCATAGTATTATCAAGAATAGCTTTGTAATGGTTTTCATAATCAGATTTTTACCACTGTGAGTGACACTTCCTATCCCCAGAAAAGGATGTCATCTTTTGCTTAATTTTCTTTGTTGTAAGATAAAGGAGCAGTTAAGCTATGTGATGTGCTGTTTTCATTTTTCCTTTGTTTCAACTCTACGTTGTTCCTCCTTATCTAGGTCTGTCATGCAAATCCATCAGAGAGAGCTCGCTTTATTCGCTGCATCTACAACTTACTGCAGTCATCCAGTCCTGCAGTGAAGTATGAAGCTGCAGGTACTCTAGTTACACTCTCCAGTGCACCAACAGCAATCAAGGTATAAAAGTGATGTTTTCAGATGTTTCAGTAGCTTTCACTGTACCATATGCCATACATTGATACTTTGAAAGAGCAAAACCTTTAGTGATAGGGGACATGCAACACTGTCTTAAACTTTCTGTTAAAACTGGTCACAAAATAAGACAGTTCTTTGAAATAATTGCTTTAATAGTTTTTTACAATGTCTGTTTTCCCTGAATTTCTGTCAGAAACTTACCAGTTTCTCCATTACTTAAAAAAGGGCTTTTATCCTTTTAATTTTAGGCAGCTGCCCAATGCTACATAGATTTGATTATTAAAGAAAGTGATAATAACGTGAAGCTCATCGTTTTGGATCGGTTAATTGAATTAAAGGAACATCCTTCCCATGAACGAGTGTTACAGGTATGTGAGCTGTGTCTTTTCCTCCAAATTAATAGAAGGATTTTCTTTCCTAAATTAAACTTTTGTGTTTGTGGTGCATGCAGAAATGTGCTTCTGAAGTTTCAATCTTTTTTTCAGTCTTTTTTTTTTTTTTGGTATAAACATAACAGTCCTTTGAGGGTTTTTTGGTTGCTTTTATGGTCTGCATAAGAATTAACAATGGCAAGTGCTGTTTAATTGTAAGGCTTAATGATGTAGCTTGCATGGTAGGCTCTTAAGTAGGCTCTATTAAATGAGCAGTGTGAAATTTCAAATGCCTAGGTTATCTTGCCTGCTTGTCAGTAGTTTTATATATTGTGTATCCAAAAAGTCTTTGAAAATCATCAGGGACTGAAAATTAGAATTGTGTGAAAAGGAGGTAATTTAAAGCAATGAAGTAGTTAACCATTTTGTTACTCTTTCAGGATCTAGTGATGGACATCCTCAGAGTGTTGAGTACTCCAGACCTAGAAGTGCGCAAAAAAACCCTTCAGCTGGCTCTGGACCTTGTCTCTTCAAGAAATGTGGAGGAGGTAAAATAAATAATACTTTGGTTTCACTACACTATTTATTTTAGTCTCTGGGAAAATATGTGACTTTATTTGATATTATTTGATCTTATCTGCAGCTTGTAATTGTTCTGAAGAAGGAAGTGATTAAAACTAATAATGTGACAGAGCATGAAGATACAGACAAGTATCGACAGCTGCTTGTTCGTACCTTGCATTCCTGCAGCGTTCGGTTTCCAGACATGGCTGCAAATGTTATCCCAGTGGTATGCAAATATTTCATTAATTGTTATTAACTGTGTTCTAGTTACACCCAAAACCTGGAGAATAACTGAAGCTGAGGTGTTTCTAATAGTGGCCTCACACAAAGCAATACTGCTTTTAATCCCTAGAGAAATCTATGCCTTTTGATGCTGTCTTCTGAGACTTAATTTTAAAATAATTGTGAAGAACACGAGCTGAAGAGTACTGTTGTTTAAAACTTCAATAACTTGTTGTGACGGTTTGGGGGTTCCCTGCCCCCCCCCACTTTGTAAAATGACCCAGACTAGAACTCAGCCAGCTGCAAGTTAAGAGATGAAGCTCTATTTACAGCTTAGCACAATATACAAGCAGAGATATACAGTATATACAGGAATATTTACAGAAATATACAAGGTAAAGGGAATACAGAAACACAACTCCCCTCCCAGAAATCAGAGCCCCCAGGAGGGGCTCCGAACCACCCTTCCACCTCCTCCCCACCCCTGCCCCTTACCCCAAGGTTTGCCTTACGCGCAAAGTGAATTTTTGAGGACCAGCCCCGGGCGGGGGGAAATTAGAAGAAAAGTGATTAGTGAAGTTACTCAGCAGAGAGGAGAAACCAGAAGCTGCTAGCCCCAGGATGCTGTTCCCCATGACACAGACTGCCTGCTCGAGACACTCTCTTATCTTTTTGTTTTGGGTTCTTTTTTTCTAAACATCTCAGCAAGCCTATGAGTGAAGCAGACATCACCACTGTTTTCCTTCACAGCCTATAGTATAATTTTCTCTATTAAAATATTCCAATTAGCCCAAACCAGCACACTTATATCATTACCAAAACACTTTGGGGATTATGATAATTGGTAATTGTTTGGAATGGGTGTTTGGCTTCAGCTTTGTTTAATGGGAGATCAAGACAGATCGAGAACTGGCTAAGCAGAGTCCAGAGGGTCATGATCAATGCTGCAGGGTCCTATTTGAGACCTGTAACTAGTGGTGTCCTCCAGGGGTCAGTGCTAGGTCCAGTCTTTTTCGACAGCCTAGATGAAGAGGTTGAGTGTACTCTCCACTCTGCCCTGGTTAGACCACATATGGAATATGGTGTACAGTTCTGGGCTCCCCAGTTCAGGAGGGACAGCGAACTACCGGAGAGAGTTCAACAGAGGGCTGCCAAGATGCCGAGGGGACCAGAGCATCTCTCTTAACCAGGAAAGACTGAGAACTCTGGGCTGTTTAGACTGGAGAAGAGAAGACTGAGAGGGGACCTTATCAATGTCTACAAATGTCAGAAGGGTAGCTGTCAGGAGGATGGGGCCAGTCTTATTTCAGTGATAGGAGAAGGGGCAATGGACATAAACTCAGTCAAAGGAAATTCCGTCTCAACCTGAGGAAAAAAAACTCTGGGCAACCTGTTCCAGTGTGCCATCACCCTCACAGCATTCTGTGATTCTATGATCTATATGCACTTTTATTTTTCTGAATGTGGAAAGAAAATGCTATTGTACAAACTCAGCCATGCTGCTCCTTATGCTCATGTTCACTCTTTTGTGCTAGCTGATGGAGTTCCTTAGTGATAACAATGAAGCAGCAGCTGCTGATGTCCTGGAGTTTGTGCGGGAAGCAATCCAGCGATTTGATAACCTCAGACCTCTTATTGTTGAGAAGATGCTCGAAGTCTTTCATGCTATTAAATCTGTCAAGTGAGTCCAAAATATGTTATCAGACATTGGAGCAGCCTTTGGTTCACTGGGTTTCATTGTATAATGTCATTAAATTCTTACTAAAGCCCTTGCAACCCACACATGAAGAAGAACTGAAGCTGAGATGTTTTGGGGGTGGATGATTTCTAGGTACAGATTCCTAAAGTACTTGAACAAAAGTTACAGTTGGTGCTTGCTGCATTGAATGAAGAGAATAAATTCAAGTTTAATTTTTATGATGCACTTGCTGGAAGTTAGCATTGTTGATGAAGACAAAGACCAAGTGTACACCAATATTTTTCTCAGAGCTACTAAGGGATTACTGCAGCAGGAATTTGCGCTTGTAGATAACTGGAAATATTTGCTGTACATTTATTAGAAAACCTAGTTGAACATAGACTGGACTTTACAATCTGCAAAGCTCCTTTTCTATCATTCAGGGCTCTAAAAACTTGGTTTTCTGATGAATCTGCAAAAGCTAAGTCACGAGAACTTCTCTGTATCAGGACACTACCCTGCTGTCCTTTCAACACACAAAAAACTCTGAATGGTATCTCCATTGTCAACTCATTAACTGGGGAAAACCCCTCTGAAATATTAATTTTCCCCCTAATCTTCCTTCATGTTCCTGTCTTTCATCTTTTCCTATATGAAGGAAAAATACCAAGATTAATACAGATGGAAATAGCAGAGGATGTATCTCAGTTATTGTACTTGCTCATTGGTTCACTAAGGCTGAAAGGATGATTCCTCTTGTTCAGATTGGCTTATTGTCAGTCGTGTCCTTTTGAATTTGTCAAGACTGGCTTTTACCACCATGAATTGTTCCCCTTGATGCTGATTTGAGTATATGACAAATGCATGACTGAAGTTACTTTTCTTGTCTTAGGATCTACCGAGGAGCTTTGTGGATCCTTGGAGAATATTGCAGCACAAAGGAAGATATACAAAGTGTAATGACGGAAGTTCGCAGATCACTTGGAGAGGTGTGTTTACTGTTTGAGTCTGGCTCTTTGCTTACCCAGTACTGTGCAGTGTGTTTTTATTTAAAAAAAAAAAA
>VWYK01071271.1:2974-30024 GCA_013399775.1 Semnornis frantzii | reverse complement strand
CATACCTGGCACCCCTGCCACGCCACGCTGGAGGCCGGTGCCCCCTGCTCTCACTTTGTGGGCACCCCCCTCGCCCAGAGGTCCGACAGTGAACTGGAAGGGGCTGCCAGGCACGTGCTGCCCGCGGTACTTGACGCTGACAGTGTGGGGCCCCATCTCCTGGGGCACGAAGCGGACGCTGTACACCCCTGCACCCCCTGACACCACCTCGGCCTCGAAGCGTTGTCCTGAGGGGCTCAGCACCTGCGCCGACAGCTCCTGCGCCGATGCCTCACCTGTGGGCACAGCACCGCGTCACCGGCCTGCTGCCATGCAGTGCCAGTGGCCAGCATGGAGCCGTGGGATGTCAGCATCCATCATGGAACCACGGGGCCCCATCGCCCTGTCAGCATGGCACCCTGGCATATCATTGCCATATCAACACGGAACCGTGGCACCTTGGGGCACCATTGTCCATCATGGAACCATAGGGCACCATCGTCCCATCAGTATGGCACTGTGGCACCTCATTGCCACATCAATGTGGAACCATGGCACCCTGGAACCCCATTGTCCATCGTGGAATGATGGGATGCTATTGACCGTCATAAAAACATGGGATGCCATCAGGCAGCATGGCACCAATGGAACCACGGGACACCATCAGCCAGCATGGCACCCTGGGGCACAATTTTTTATCATGGAACCACAGGGTGCCATTGTCCCGTCAGCATGACACTTCATTGCCACATCAACATGGAACCATGGCATCCTGGAACCCCCAATGTCCATCATGGAACCATGAGACATTATTTACCATCATGGAACCATGGACGCCATCAGTCAGCATGGCACCCTGAGCCACCATCATCCATCATGGAACTATGGGATGCTATTGTCCCTTATGGAACTGTAGGGTGCCATTGTCCCATCAGCATGGCACTGTGGCACCCATGGAACCACAGCACTCATGGGAAGAGAACCTCAGTGCAACCACAGCACCCATGGAACCAAAGCACCCATGGGAAAAGAACCTCATTGTAACCACAGCACCCATGGAACCACAGCACCCATGGGAAGAGAACCTCAGTGCAACCACAGCACCCATGGGAGGAGAATGTCAGTAGAACCACAGCACCCGTGGAACCACAACACCCATGAGAAGAGGTCAATGGAGCCACAGCACCCATCGAATCACAGTACCCATGGGAGGAGATCATCAGTGGAACCATAGCACCCATGGAATTAGAAGATCAATGGAACCACAGCACCCATGGAACCGCAGCACCCATGGAAGGAGAATGTTAGTGGAACCACAACACCCATGGAACCAGAGCACCCATGGGAAGAGGTCAATGGAGCCACGGCACCCATGGAATCACAGGACCCATGGGAAGAGAACATCAGTGGAACCACAGCACCCACGGGACGACTTCGTGGAAGCCCAGCACATGCAGTCACAGCACCCATAGAAGCACATGGGCTTCCGCCCACCACTCATGAAACCACAGCACCTGTGCAAGGAGAGCACTCATGGAAGCCCACCACCCATGGAAGCACATTACTCGTGGAAGCACACCACTCACAAAACCATACAAATGGAGCATCCACAGAAGCCCACCACCCATGAAAGCCTAGAATTCATGCCAGCAGAGCATCCATGGAAGCCCACCACCCATGCAACCATGTCACTCATGGAAGCTCACACCAACCATGAAACCATGCAAGCAGAGCCTCCCTGGAAGCAATCATTCATGGAAGCCAAGGACCTGTGGAGGCACATTACTCATGGAACCCACCACTCATGAAACTACACAAAGCAGAGTACCCATGGAAGCCTAGAATCCATGCAAGCAGAGCATCCACGGAAGCATGTCACTTATGGAAGCCCAGCACCCATGCGACCACAACACCACCTCCATGCCATCAGCAACCCACCCTCCTGGGCTCGAGCGATGGACCCAAAGGAGCCAAGACCCTCTCTGGCCAGGAAGCCCCCGAAGACGTTGGGGAAGGGATCTCCTCCGACCTGGGTGGACTCCTCCACCCGCACCTCGCGTGTGGTCTCTCCACCCCGGGTCTTGCTGATCTCGGTGCGCTCAGTGCGGGTGTAGGTGTGGCTGCTCCTCGTGAAGGTCCTCGTCAGGCGCTCCTGCGCCGACACCATCTGGAACCAGTTCCCTGCCACCGCCACCAGCCACAGGGACAATGCGGACGGGGGGGACACGATGGGGACAACAATGGGGAGGATGGGTGGAAGTAGAGACAGAGACAAGGATGGAGACACAGGCAGATGGAGAAATAGATGGAGGCAGCAATGGAGGCAGGGATGGAGGTGTGGGGGTGGAGGCAGGGATGGAGGCAGGGATGGAGGCGTGGGGGTGGAGGCAGGGATGGAGGTGTGGGGGTGGAGGCAGGGATGGAGGCAGGGATGGAGGCGTGGGGGTGGAGGCAGGGATAGAGGCGTGGGGGTGGAGGCAGGGATAGAGGCGTGGGGGTGGATACAAGGGTGAGGAGATGCAGGGATGGATGGAGACATGGACAGATGTAGGGATGGAAGCAGGGTCAGATGGAGGGATGGTTGGACAAAAGGATGGAGACATGGATGGACACAGGGATGGTTGAAGGGGTGGATGGATGGGTGGATGGATGTAGGAATGGAGGCACAGGAGGGTGGAGACACAGAGGGTTGGAGACAGACCCAGAGGGACACAGGGACAGGCACGCAGACGGATAGGCAGACACAGATGGACGAGAGAAGAAAGGAGGTGGAAATCAGAGCTGAAGCAGCTGAGGTGCATCCCCATTCCCAAGCCCCATGGAGAAGGATGAAAAGGAGAAGAAGAAGGAGGAGAAGGAGGAGGGGAAGAAGGAAGTTGAAGGCCACCCCTACCTGGAATCTTCAGGTTGAGGTCGCAGGTGCTGCCAATGGTGGCGATGGAGGGGGCCTGGCGCCGGCGCGTGATGCTCTCCTTCATGCGCCCCTCACCAGTCACCTTCACTGTGAAAGGGCTTCCTGCAGGTGACAACCACTTCAAGAACCTGATCACCATCAAAAAGGGAACCTTGGTTCCCCACCCTGAGTGTCCCCATCCTACCACCCCCTATCCTCACCTGGCACGTGTTTGTCGGCAAACTTGATGTTGATGATGTAGTTGCCAGGTTCAGTGGGGCAGTAGGTGACCTTGCAGGTGCCATCTTCCACATCTTCACAGTTGATGTCCACCTTACTGGGGCCCTCGATGGACAAGCCCAGCCCACCATAGCCTGGGCAACCATGGGACCACAGTCAGTGGTATCCCACTGCTGTTGTCCCCATCCCAACCTTGGTCACACCGCAGCCACCATCCCATCTCATCCATGGTCAGGCCAAGGCCACTACCCCATCCTAGCTATGACCATGCCATAGCCAAGGCCACCACAGCATCACCCTCTTGGCTCTTGACCATCTCCATCTAGTCATGACCATAATAATGGTTACCGCCCCCTCTTAAGCTCGTTACAGCTATGGCATGGCTTTGGTCACCATTCTGTTTTAGTTATGGCCTTGGCTAAGCCACCACCGTGGTCACCATCCAACTTCCACCACACTTTGGTCACAGGCATGGCCAGCACCTCATCCCAGCTATGACTATGGCCACCTTCCTGACCACATCCCACCATGACAATAACCATGCCCACCACCACCATCTTATGCTGGTCACAGCAATAGACACAGCTGGTCTGTCACCTGGACAGATGGGCAGAGTCCAAGGGGATGGCATTCAACAAATCCAAGTGCTGGGTGCTGCACTTTGGCCACAACAACCCCATACAGAGCTACAGGCTGGGGTCGGAGCGGCTGGAGAGCGGCCAAACAGAAAGGGATCTGGGGGTGCTGATTGACACCTGCCTAAACATGAGCCAACAGTGTGCCCAGGTGGCCAAGAAGGCCAATGGCATCCTGGCCTGCATCAGGAATAGTGTGGCCAGCAGGAGCAGGGAGGTCATTCTCCCCCTGTACTCTGCACCATCTATCTCATCGCAGTCATGACCACAACCCCATCCCAGCCACGTCTGTGGTAACCACCTCACCCAAGCCATGACCACACCATGGCAATGATAATGACCTCCCACCCATGACCCCAGGGCCCATGGTCTCACCAGCGCTGCGCGTGTCCACGATGAACTCGGACATCTCAAAGGTATGACCTTCCACCAGCCCCTTGCCCCACACCTTCACTCTGCTGGCATCTCCAATCTCTGACTGTCCCACCAAGATCTTGAAGGGACTGTTGGTCACATGCTGCCCACTCTTCTTCACACTCACCACGTGCTCACCCACCTCCTTGGGTGTGAAGGAGATACCTGGCAGGACGACACCACCATCAGACATCTCAACTAGCTCCCACCTTCAGCTCCTGGACACTGCTGTCAAGCCTATCTCCACCAGTCCCTGGCCACATCCCCAAGCCCCAGCCAACATCATCAGTCCCTGATCATCACCACCAGCCCCGTGTCACCTCTACCAGCCCTGGTCACCACTGCCAACCCTAGCTAACTCACTAAGCACTGTCCACCTCCACTAACCATGGCCATCGCCACTGGCCCTTAGCCAACAACTACCAGCTCTGGTCACCAACAGCAGTCCTGACCACTTCCATCAACTCCTGTTCACCTCCATCAATCCCTGGCCATCACTACTAGCCCTGACCACCTCTACCAACCCCTGGCCATCTCCACCAGCCTCTTGGGCCACCACTGCAAAGCCTGGCCTACTCCACCAGCCCCTGACCACTACCACCATCCCTGGTCACCACCACGACCTGGCCATTGCCACCAAACCCTGTCCACCCAATGCCATGGGGCCACCCATCTCTGCAATCCTGCAGCCCTCTTGTCTTCTGCCCCACATCTCCATGTCTGACATCACCCTCACCCCTGTGCCCACCACCCTATGCTCTGTGTCCCAGTTCTTCTGCCATGTTCTCCTGGCCCCATGTAGCTACATTCCCACGTCCCCTCTCCCTGTGTCCCCTTGTCCCCCATGCACCGATGTGGCGGTTGGGCAGCCGTTTGAGCAGGCAGGGTTCCTCGTTGCCCGACGGTGCCCGGATGCTGGCAGTTAGCAGGCTCAGGTCCGTCTCCGTGATCTTCAGTGAGACATCAGTGGAGGTGCCCACATTGAGCTGGGATGTCCTCATGGAGTCGTCACCTACAGAGATGCCATCGTCAGGGCCAAGGAGACCACAGGTCAAGGTGGAGCTGTGGTGGGGAGATGAATGGAGTCTCCGTGGCCATGTGGTGGGGTCTTGGTGGCTGTGAAGCTATCTTCATGTCCACGTGGCCAAGGTCACATCAGGGTTATGGATAGATGAAGTTCCCACAGATGCCCAAATAGGGTCATCAAGGCCATGGGATAAGGACCTCATGGCCATGTGGTGGGGTCCTGGTGGCCAGGCAGGGGTCATCAAGACCGTGTGGATGGGGTCTTGGAGGCTGGGAATGGATGGGGTCCTCATGGTCATGCGGGGCATCCAGATGGCCATGCAGCTGTCCCCATGGCTATTTGAATGGGACCACTATGGCCATGTGATGGTGTTCCCAAGGCCCTCTTGAGATCCTTACAGTCATGTGATGAGGTGGTCAGGGATGGCTCTGTAGTAGGTTCCCAATGGCAATGACCACACAGATCCCCCCATGGCTATGACCACACAGATCCCCCCATGATCACAGAGGTCCCACCATGACCATGCAGGTGTCCCCATGACCATGACCATGCAGGTGACTCCATGACCATCATGTGCCATGACCACATAGCCATGACCACACAGGTGTCCTCATGATCATGCAGGTGCCCCCATGACCATCAACCACATAACTGCCTCCATGATCACCACCCTGTAGGGGCCCCCATGACCATATGGAGATCCCAAAGACCTTGTGGGCTCCCCAGGACCATGGAGGTCTCCTCTCACCAGTGATCTTGGCTGTGAAGGGACTTCCAGGGATGTGCTTGTCATCAAAGCGGACGATGATGTTGTAGTCCCCAGGGGCAGTGGGCAGGTAGGACACGGTGCAGGTCCCATCCTTGTTGTCCTGGCAGGTGATCTCTGCCTTGGAGGGACCTTCCACTGCCAATGAAAGCCCACCTGGGGTGGCACAAGATGGGTGTCAAGAGGTGTTGAGGTTCTCCAGCCCCTTCTCAGCCTTCCTTAGTGGTATTGGAGTGGTCTCCAAACCCCTCCCAGATCCCCATGTGATCTTCTTTGGCCACCACTCACCCTCCCCAGCATCCTTGGTGACGATGGTGAAGGTGCAAGGCTTGTTGACCATGCCATGGCTCAAACCTGGCCCATAAGCACTGACGTGGCGAGGGTTGATGGCATCCACATAGAATTGGAGAGGACTCCCTGGGGAGACAATGGGGACAACGCTCAGGGGACACCTCACACCATGGTGGATGAGCTCCTCAACCCCATGGATGTTCAGCCAGGGTGAGGTCGCATCAGCCTTGCTCAGCCATCTCCCAGCACCTCCCACATCACCCCACTGTGGTCTCCAAATCCCATGATGGTCCATCATGGTCCCAGCTCTCTGTTTCACAATGCTCATCCGTGTCTACCCAAGCTGTGGTACCCATCATGATCTCCAATCCCACCACAGAATCATAGAATCAGTCAGTGTTGGATGGGACCATGAGCACCATCTAGCTCCAAACCCCCTGCCATGGGTGGGGACACCTCACACTAGATCAGGCTGTGTAGATCCTCATCCAGCCTGGCCTTAAACACCTCCAGGGACGGGGTTTCGACCACCATGACTCACCATGGCCCCAAATCTCTGCCACCTCATGGCACCTATTATGGTTTTTCATCCCTGTGATGTCCATCATAGACCCATCGGTGTCCACCGTGGTCTTACCCAACCCATGATGTTCACCAGCACCTCCCAGTGCCTCCCAGCAGTTCATGGCATTCTCACCAGGGATGTGGTTGCCATCGTAGCGGATGTCCATCTCGTGCAGGCCCTTCTCGGTGGGCGCATAGCGCACTGTCACTGTCCCGTCCTTGTTGTCTGTGATGTTGGGTCTCGCCGTCTTCCCTGAGGGCATCCTCACCTCCCCTGAGGCCACCAAGTCAGTCAGGCCTGGCTGGTGCCCCACCATGCCCCACATCACATCCAGCCCGTGTCCCACCCCACCCCATACCTGTGATCTCCCCCTTCTGCACAGTGAAGGGGATGACGAGGTTGAAGGGTCGAAGGCTCTCGGTGGTGGCAGGTGGTTCCTCTGTGGCCTGATGTCACAGGGCAGAGAGGAGAGGTGAGAACCATGACAGCTCATCATAGTCTCCAAGCCCCATGATGGCCACCATAGCCCCAGCTCTCTACCCCATGGTGCCCATCACAATCTCCAAATCCCATCATGACCCACCATGGCCCCAAATCTCTGCTGTCACATCGTGCCCGTTATGGTTTGTCACCCCCATGATGTCCACCACAGCCCCAGTTCTCTACCCATTGGTGTCCATCATGGTCTACTCAGCCCACTATGTTCACCATGGTCTCCCAATCACATGACTGGTCCCCTGATCCCACCTCTCTGTCCCACGGCAATCATCATAGTCTCTCTACTCAATGGTGCTCAACATGGTCTCCCAAATCCCCGCCCCATCGTTTCCACCATGGCCCAAACTTTCTACTCCCTCATGTCCGTTACTGTTTCCCAACCCCTTGGTGTTCACCATAGTCCCAATTTCTTGGTGTCCATTATGGTCTCCAAATTCCATGGTCCACATCAGAGTCTCCCAGCCCCATGGTACTCACCATGATCCCTCAACTCCATGGTGCCCGCCATGACCCCAACCCTCTATCTAGTAAGCCCACCAAAATCTCCTGATGCCACAGCTCCCACCATGACCTCCCAGCCCCACAATGCCCACCACAACCTCCACCCACCGCCTTCAGGCCCACCCACCATGACATGGAAGGGGCTGTTGGGGACATGCTCTCCCCCAAAGCGGATGGTAATGACATATTTCCCAGGCTCGGGGGCAGTGTAGTAGATATCGAAGGTCCCATCATGGTTCTCCACCACATCCACATCCAGTTCTGCCCCATCAGGGGTGGACACTTTGCAGGTCACCTTCCCTTGACCAGCAGCTTTGGCATCCACTGTGATCACTGTCTCCTCCCCGATTTGGATGGTGGGACCCAAGCAGGCACCTAGAGGAGAAGGTTTTGGGGTGGAGGAGGAGGCCATCACGGTCATGGTGGACCCACAACCCAACCCCAGCTGTTGCTCCCCACCACCACCAGCAGTAGCAGCAGAAGGCCCCCCGGTGCCACTTACCCAGTCCATGGCCCCCAATGGATACTGCAAAGAGAGACCAGGGAGAAGCCATGAGGTGTGGGGCAGAGTTGGGGAGCTCCAGAGGGGAACTTTGGGGGTGGCCAGGGGGCTCCGGGGGGCCAAAGTGTCCTGCTCTGAGCTGGGGGGGGACCCAATTGTTCCCACAGCACCGTGGGGCAGGGTGGGGGAGGTGTGAAAGGGTGGGATGCGGGCAGCGGTGGGGCAGGGTGAGGGTGGCAGAGGATAGCAGCTATGGGGCAGGGTTTGGAGGGCAGCCATGGGGTGGCGTGGGGCAGGAGGGGATGCTGTGGAGCAGCAGAGGGATGCTGTGGGGCAGCTGTGGGTCAAAGATGGCGGTGCCATGGGGCAGGGAGGGTGCCATGTGTCAGTGTGAGGGTGCTGTGGGGCAGCATAAGGAATCTATGGGGCAGCGTGGGGCAGCACAAGGATGCTGTGGGTCAGTGGTGAGGCTATGGGGGTGGCATGGGGCAGCCGTGGGAAGTCTAAGGGGCAGCGTGGGGCAGCAGAGGGATGCTGTGGGTCAGTGTGGGGATACCATAGGGCAGTGGGAAAATGCCAAGGTGCCACCATGGGTCAGTGAGGAGATGCTGTGGGTCAGTGGGGTGATGCCATGAGGCAGCAGGAGGATGCTACAGGTCAGTGGCAATGCCATGGGAACACCATGGGGCAGCAGAGGAATGCTGTGGGTCAGTGAGACAATGCCAAGGTGCCACCATGGGTCAGCAGGAGAATGTTGTGGGCCAGCAGAATGCAGCAGAGGGATGCTGAGGGTCAGGGTGGAGATGCCATGGGGATGCCGTGGGGGCAGCACCCACCTGTGACCAGACACTTGCTGGCATCGCCGGAGGGCACAGCCAGGATGCGGAAGGGAGAGGCAGGGATCTCATCGCCCCCATACTTGATGGTGATGGTGTAGCGGCCGGGCAGGTCGGGCACGTAGGACACCGTGTAGGTGCCATCACCGTTGTCCCGGATTGAGGCCTTCTTGGGTTGACCCTCGGGGTCCTGTGGGGCACCAGAAGGCTCAGCACTCCATGGCACAAGGGATAGGGCACCCTATGGGGCTCATCACCAATGGATGGGTGGCAAAGAACCCTGTAGGGCACATCTCATGGCACGGGTGCTAGGTCACCCTATGGGGGTGACCATCTATGGGGGTCAACAGCCAATGGATGGGTACCAGCTCTACAGACGGGGCTCAACACCCTGTGGCAAGGGTGCCAGAGCACCTTATGGGGCTCAGCACCCAATGAATGGGTGCCAAGGCACCCTATGGGTCTCAGCACCCAATGAATGGATGCCAAGACACACTGTGGGGCTCAGCACCTGATACCATGAGTGCCAGGGCACCATGCGGGTCAAAACACCCGATGGATGGGTGCCAGATCTACAGATGGGGCTCAACACCCCATGGCAAGGGTGCCAGAGCCCCTTATGGGACTCAACATCTCATGGCATGGGTGCCAGGTCACCATACCCATATGGTGCCCTATGGATGGGTACCAGAGAATCAACAGTGCATGGTATGGGTGCCACAGGAAGACATTTGCCTCAGCACTCCATGGCGTAGGTGCTAGGTCACCATATGGGTCTTAGTACCGAATGGATGGGCCCTACGGGGCTCAGAGCACCCTATGGGGCTCAGCATCTCATGGTGTGGGGGACAGAGCACCCTATGGGTCCCAGCACACAATGAATGCCAAAGCACTCTATGACCCTCAACACCCAATGGGTGCATGCCAGGTCTACATATGGGGATCAACACCCCACGGCAAGGGTGGCAGAACATCGTATGGGGTTCGGCACACAACAGATGGGAGCCATAGCACCCTATGGGGCTCATCATCTCATTGCATGGGTGCCAGGAGACTATCTCAGCACCCAAGAGATGGTTGCCAGGCCACCCTCCAGATCCAACAAGGCCTCACATCACCCCATGATGTGGCTGCCAAACCACTCTATGGATGCCCACCACTCCACCTGACACCTGAGGGTCACCCCCTCCCCTCACCCTTCCCCAGTGCCCCCACCCATGGGTGCTGACCAGGATCTGGACGGTGAGGAGCCCCTCTCCAGCATCACGGGCATCGATGGTGAACTCCACAGGCAGGCTGGCAGGGATGCCACTAGCACTCAGCCCTGGCCCACTGGCTCTCACCTTGCTGGCATCATGGGCTGGTAGAACCTTGATCTTGAAGGGGCTGTGGGTGGAGATGGAGGTCAAGATGGGGCTGGAATTTCCACCACCACCACCACCACCAGCAGTTGTCCCCATCTTCACCCAAGAGTGGCGGACATCACCTGCGGGGCACCTCCTGGTCGGCAAACTTGACTGCCACAGTGTAGGGTCCATCAGTGGCCGGGGTGTAGTTGACCTTGTGGGTGCCATCGCCATTGTCACGGACCTCCACCGGCTCTGCCAGGCCTGTGGGGACAGGGCAGCAGTGGGGCAAGGTGACCCATGGGGTAGGACATCCCATGGGGTACAGCTTAACCTGGGGTAGGACACCCTGCCCTAGGATATCCCATAGGGCAGGACACACCATGGAGTGTAGGATCTATGGGGTTGGACAACATATGGACAATCTATGGATAATGTCTGGGCAGGGCATTCCACGGATTAGGACAAGCTTTGGAGAAGAATATCTATAAAGTTGGACACCCTATGGAGTGTAGGACCTGTGGGGCTGGATACCCTTTGGAGAAGGACATCTATGGGCAGGCCACCCTACAGGGCAGAGCTCTCCATGGGGCCTGAAGACCCTATGAAGTAGGACCTTTATGGAACAGGACACCACACAGACAGATCACGCCATGGGACACAACACCTCTCACCATCCCACCACACGTCCCCACCTACCAGAAGGTCCCAGCAGTGTGACCTCGAGGGGTGCCAGCCCTGCGGCACTGCAGTCCACTGTGAAGGTCTGGGGCACCCTGGCCCTGACGCTAGGGCCCAGACCTGGTCCTGAACATTTGACCTTGCTGGGGTCCACCACGTCCTTGACGGGCACCCTGAAAGGGCTTCCTGCAGAAATAGGGGCGGGCATGGGGTCAGTGTGAGCAAGGGCTCAATGTGGCCATGGAGTCAGCATGGCTGCGACATCAATGTGGCTGTGACGTCAATGTGAGCACGAGGTCAGTGTGGGCATGGGGTCAATGTGAGCCCGTGAGGTCAATGTGGTTATGAGGACAGCATGGCCATGGGGTCAGTGCACCCATGAGGCCAACACAGAATCATAGAATCAACCAGATTGGAAGAGACCTCCAAGCTCATCCAGTCCAACCTACCACCCAGACCTATCCAATCAACTAGACCATGGCACTAAGTGCCTCATCCAGGCTTTTCTTGAACACCTCCAGGGACGGCAAGTCCACCACCTCGTGGCCAACGTGACCATGAGGACACCAAAGCCATGGCCACACAGGTGGCACAGGGTCAATGTGGGCATGGAATGAGCACAGCCCTATGGCTCATCCTGTGGGTGGGATCAGCATGGGCTTGGGATCAGCATGGGCTTGGGGTCACCATGGGGTTGGGCTTGAGCCCAGCATAAGCTCCTCATTTTCATCAGCACCCAGGAACCCATCTCCACCTCCCAGCTACCCTGATGGGTACCACAGTCCTCCTGGTCCCCTCTGCCACCCCCAGCTCCACCACACACCAGGGATGGGGTGGCCACCAAAGGTGATGTTGACGTCGTAGTCACCAGGCGTGAAGGGGATGTACTCCACCGTGCAGCTCCCGTCCTTGTTGTCCTTGCAGGACATCTTGGCCTCAGAGGGGCCCTCGATGGCCAGGCCCAGTCCTCCGGTGCCTGCACCCCTGGGGACATGACACTACTCAGGGACACTGTCTGGGGGTGACCTGGCCACCCTGGGGTAGAGGTGACATGTCTGTGGTGGGTGCGCAAGGGGATCACATGCATGGCAGGTAGATGGAGATGCCATGTTGGTGGAAGTGGGCTGGAGATGCCATCTCCATGGCACGTAGGTGGAGATGTCACTTTGATGGCACTGAGATGAAGGTGCCACCTCCACAGCAAGGACATGGAGGTGCCAAGTTGGTGGCATGGGTTGGATGTGACACATCCATAACATGAGATAGAGATGGGTTGGTGGCATGGGCTGGATGAGATGAAAGCAGCACATTCATGGGATACCAGGTTGATGACATGAGATGGAGGCGATGCAGCCATGGGAGGAGATGGACATGGCACATCCATGGGATGAAGATCAGTGGCATGGGATGGAGATGGTAGAACCCTTGGAGGAACTGGGGGTGGCTGGGTGTTGGTGCCCACCTGGTCTCCACAGTGAAGCGGTTGGCCTTGCCAACAAGGCCACCTTCAAGGCCAGGCCCGTGTGCCCGCACACGGCTGGGGTCACAGCCCTCTGCCACCCCAACGCGGAAGGGACTCTTGGGGACGGCCACATCGTCATAGGTCACCTCCACCCGGTGCATGCCTGGAGACAAGGAACACCCCATCAGCCCCTGCCCACCATGGAGATCTCTGGGGGTTTGAGGGTCCCTGGTTGGTTTCTCTGGGGGGGTTCTCAGGAGGGTTGGAAGCCCTTTGGTGGGGTTTTGAGGATATCTCAAGGGGTTTAGGGGCCCCTAGCTGGGGTTTTGGGTGGTTTCAGGGGCTTTCAAGGTCTCATGTTGGGATCTCAGGGGGTTTAGGGGTACCTGGTTGGGGGTTGTGTGTCCTTGGTTGGAGTTTGGAGCAACTCATGGGGTCGGGAGGTACCTGGTGGGGACTTGGGGGTCCATGATTGAGGTTTGGAGAGGGTCTCAGAGAGTTTGGCCATGGCTGAGTGGGGTTTTGGTGTCCCTGATTAGGGTTTGGAGTCATCTCAGTGGGTTTGAGGGCTTCTGTTTGGGGCTGTGGGAGTCCTCATTAAGGTTTTTGGGTCTCTTGGTGACATTTTGGGGGGCTCAGGGGTCTCTGTTAGGGGTTTGGAACATCTCAAGGGGTTGCTGGTTGGAGCTTTTGTGTGGTCTCGGTGGGGGTTTGGGTGTCCTTGGTTGGAGTTTTGTGATCCCTGGTTGGGGTTTTGAGAAGTCTTAAGAGGTTATGGGGTTCATGGTTGAGATTTTGGGGGGGTTGAGGCATTTGGAGGACTTGGGAGACCTTGGTTGGGGTTTTGGGGTCTCATGGGTTTGAAGGTCCTTAGATGGGGTTTTGAGGGGATCTCAAAGGGCTTAATGGTCCCTGGTTAGGGTTTTGAGAGGGTGTCCTGAGGGGGAGGGTTGAGGTCCCTTGGTGCGGTTTTGGGAGTTTGGGGGGTCCCTGTCTGGCTTTGCAGGCACCTCAGCGGGGTTAAGGGATGGTCAGGTGTCCCTGGTTAGTGCTTTGAGGGGTCTCAAGGGGTCTGCAGGTTCATAGTTCAAGCTTTGGAGGGTTTCAGCATCCTTGGTTGGAGTCTGGGCTGGGCTTGGGGAGTTTGTTGACATCTCGGGAAGATGGGGGATTTCTGGTTGGCACTTAGGGGGGGTCCCTTAGCAGGGTTAGGAGGTCTGTGGGGGATTGTTGGGGTCCTCACCATCCTCATAGGGGGTGTAATCCACGCGGTAGGTGCCATCGCCGTGGTCAGTGACGTAGGTCTCAGTGGTGGCCCCCGAGGGATTGACCACGCGGGCCTTGACGTGGGGACCTCCCATCTTGCTGAGCGCACGCGCATCCACCGTGAAGTCTGTGCCCACCTCACGCAGCACCCCTGTGGCACAGCACCCTCAGCACCCACTCAGCGGACCCACCGTAGGTGGGGGCAAGAGTGGCCATGAGGAGGGGATGGTCGTGGGCAAAAAAGGAACCATGGGAAGAGGTGCCCATGGGGAAGAGATGCCCATGGAGAGGAGATGTCCATACAAGAGAGAGGTGTTCACATGGAGGACATGTCCACAGGGGTTCCCATGGGGTTCCCAATGCAAAAAGGTACTTATGGGGGCAAAAGAAACCCATTGAGGATATCTGTGGGGAAATGATGCCTCTGAGGATTCCCACTGGGGAATATGCCCCCAGGGATGGGGTGCCCATGAAGAATGCTTATGGGGAGAAGATGCCCATGGAGGCGTTCTTTGAAAGAAGATGTCTACAGAGATTCTCATGAGGATGTCCATGGGAATGCTCAGTGGGAGGAGGTGCCCACAGAGGTGGGATGCCCATGAAGAGCAGGTGCCCACAGTGGTGGCCACAGGAAGGAGATGCCCACAGGGAGAAGATGCCCGCAGCAATGTCCCCAGCTCTCACCTCTGGGCTCCACGCCTTTGCCATAGACCTTGACGCCACTGGTATCAACAGCTGGGTCGATGGTGACACGGACAGGGAACTTGGGGACAGGATGCCCACCATACTTGATGGTGATGGTGTAGGAGCCAGGGCAGGCTGGGGTGTAAGTGATGGCGTAGGTGCCATCCCTGTTGTTCTGGATGAGGACCTCGGCTTTCACCCCAGCTTCTGAGATTATCTCGATGGTCAGGTCAGCGTCACCAGCTTTGGAGCAGTCCACCATGAAGGTGGCCACCTCACCAGCTTTGCCCCGTTCCAAGCCAGGGCCGCTGGCTGTCACCTGAGAGTTGGAATGGCAGAAGGGGTTGGCTCAGAAGACATCTTTGAAGATCAGGAAGTCCAACCCTGAACCCAGCACTGCCAGGGCACCGCTAAACTGTGGCCCTCAGCGGCATGACAGTGAAGGCCCTCCAGGGAGCAGGGACTCCAACACTGCCCCGAGCAGCATGGGCCAGGCCTGGATAGCTTTTTCAGTGAAGAAATCATTCCTCATGTCCAACCTAAACCTCTCCTAGTGCAGCTTGAAGCTGTTTCTTCTCATCCCATCACTTGGGAGAAGAGTTTGACCCTGACCTGGCCCCAAGATCCTTTCAGGGAGTTGTAGGGAGCCAGAAGGTCTCCCCTAAGCCTCCTTTTCTCCAAGATGAACCTTCCCCAGATCCCTCAGCTGCTCCTTACAAGTTCTCTAGACCTTTCTCTTTGTTCTCCAGACTCTTCTCTTTGTTCTTCAGACCCCTTCCCCAACTTCATTGCCCTTCTCTGGACCTCATCCCCTCAATGTCCTTCTTGGAGTGAGGGGACCAAAACTACCCCCAGGATTCCAGCTGTGGCCTCACCAGACTGGCCCAGTCCAAGGGGGATAATCCCTACCCTGCTCCTATTGGCCACGCTCTTGGCTGATCCAAGCCAGGCTGCTGGTGGCCTTCTTGGCCACCTGGGCACACTCTCCTCATCTCCAGCTGGTTGTCAAACCATCCAACCACCCCAAGCCCTTCTCCACCAAGGAGGTCCAACCACTCATCCCACCTTGTTTGGATCAAAGACAGGGGTCACCACAGCCTTGAAGGGGCTTCCAGGTATGTGCCTCTCAGCAAAGAGGATGTTGATGGCGTAGTCCCCAGGCTCGGTGGGCAGGTAGGAGACAGAGCAGGAGCCATCCCCATTGTCCTGACACTCGATCTTGGCCTCGCAGGGACCTTCCACTGTCAGTCCCAGGCCACCAGTGCCCGCGCCTTTGGTGTCAATGGTGAAGGGAGCAGGGGTGCCCACCCGGCCGCCCTGCAGTCCCGGGCCATAGGCGCTCACCTGGAGGGGACATGAGGGTTAGGGGGGTGGGGGGGAATGGAGATAGTGGTGGAATGGTGGTGGTGATGATGGTGGAGATAGGGGCGGTGGGGTTGGTAGTGACTTAGATGATTATAGTGGTGGTGGTGTGGATGATGAAGGTAGTAATGGTGATGGGGGTGGTGGAGAGGATGATGAAGGTAGTAATGGTAATGGGGTGGCAGGGAGGATGACAAAGGTAGGTGATGATGATGGGGCTGGTGGTGAGGATGATGAAGGTAGGCGGTGGGGCTGGCAGTGAGGATGACAAAGGTAGGTAGTGGGGCTGGTGGTGAGGATGATGAAGGTAGCAATGGTGACGGGTTGGAGGTGAGGGTGATGAAGGTGTTGATGATGAAGAAGGTAGTAATAGTGATGGAGATGGTGGTGATGCCCAAGTGTCACAAGCATGCAAGGACCACGCATGGTCACCGTGTGCAGGGAGCATGCAAGGCCCATGTGTGTCACAACCCCACCATGGGTGACTCCATGCACGTGCAAGGGTCTCAGGGTGGTGGTGGTCAGACCCCTCCCCAAACTGACCTTGGTGGGGTCGGGGGGCAGCAAAGCCTCCAGTGGGAAGGGGCTGCCAGGCACAGGGTGTCCATCGTAGGTCACTTCCACCTTGTAGGGTCCCTCCTCAGGCGGTGTGAAGGTGACAGGGTGGGGACCCCCAGGTGGGGCAGGACCCACAGAGCAGGGGATGGGGCGGCGAGAGGGCCCAGTGACCTTCACCTCCACCTTGCCCTGGCCTCCAGCTCCTAAGGTCTCCACTGTGAACTCCTGGAGTTGGCCCACTTCCACCTCTGCCAGGAGAGGGGGACATGAGGTGGTCAAGAGGGCACCCAGCACCCAGGGGTGTCCCCCCAACCCAGGGTGCACTCACCCCGTGGAGAACTCCATAGACAGGAGGTTCAATGGACCACTGAGGTACTACCGCCCCACAGAGAACCCCAAACCCAAGGCCATCCCTCCCATAGCAAGGGATCCCACAATTCAACCGAGATGCCACCACTCCACATGCCACCAGCACCCAAAGGTGTGCCATTCATCCCAGGGTGCACCTACCTTGTGGATAACCCCGTAGACAGGAGGTCCCACGACCCACAGACCAAAGGTCCCACCAATGTGATATACTCCACAGAAGACCCCAAACCCTTGAATACCCCTTCCACCTTAGTTGCCCCACCACCACCCTTGGGTGCCCTCAACTTACTGCTGTTGAGCCCCTGCACCTTGACCTTGCCAAGCTGCAGTGGAGGGGCCACAGTGACAGGGAAGGGGCTCCTGGGGATCTGGTCCCCTCCATAGGTGATCACCACAGCCAGAGGACCCTGCGGGTGCGACATTGCCTTAGGGTGCTGCCAGGGTAGGAGGGTGCCCACCAACTCTGACTCACCAGGGAGAGGGGAAAGGGGGCTCAAAGTGGGAGAATTATGGGGATGGGGCAGATGGGGGCACCCATGGGTGCTATAAGAGGGTTGGGGGCACCCATGGGCACTCTGGGGGCATATATGACTATTTAGGGCACCCGTGGGCGCTTGAGTGATGTTCTGTGTGTCCTTCAAGTGCTTATATGAGATGAGGTGCCCATGAGTGAGTCCACATGGGGTGTCCTTGGGCAACATCACCCCAAGTGATAGGGTGCCTATGAGGGAGACCATATTGGGGTGCCCATGTAGGATGGGTGGTCTATAGGTTGTCATAAGGGATGGGTGCTCCCATCTGGTGCCCCTGTGACATAGGTGGCCATAAGGGTGCCCGTATGAGATGTCCATGTAGGATGCGTGGCCCTGCAGGATGTTGGATGAGGTGCCCTGAAGGCAGCCCTGTAGGATGCCTGCACAGGATGGGGTGCCCATATAAGTGCTGTTATGGGGTGGGTACCCCTCTGGGTGCCCATAGGTGACCGGTACCTGCTGCAGGGGGGTGTACTTGACGGTGTAGGAGTAGTCATGGTTGTCGATCACCTCGAAGTCCCTCACAGCTGGGCCAGGTCCTGAACCCCCAAACTGCACGTCCAGGGGGGCCTTGCCAGCGCCCTTCGTCTGCACCGTGAAGTGGGTGGGCTGCCCCACCTCCACCCCTGCCCCAGAGAGTGTCAGCACCCATCGCTGACACCCAGGGCACCCAGACCCACCCTGTCCCGCAGAGTGCTAGTCCCCAGGGCACCCAGACCCACCTCCACCCCTGCCCCACAGAGCATCAGCACCTATCACTGGCACCCAGGGCACCCAGACCCACCCTGTCCCGCAGAGTGCTAGTCCCCAGGGCACCCAGACCCACCTCCACCCCTGCCCCACAGAGCATCAGCACCTATCACTGGCACCCAGGGCACCCAGACCCACCCCTGCCTCACAGAGTGCCAGCCACCAGGGCACACAGACCCACAACACCCACATACTCTGCCCTACAGCACCCAGCCCTATAGCATGCCACCTTGCCCCATGGCACCCACAGCAGGCACCTTGCCCAATGGCACCTAATCCCAACAGTGCCCAAGATCCCTGGTTCTACAGAACCCAACCCCAAAGCACCCAGGGTCCCTACCTCCCAGCACCCAGGTCCTCTGCCCTACAGCACCCCACCCTACAGCACGCAGGTCCTCTGCCCTACACTCAGGTCCCCATGCTGTCCTTGTCTCCTCACCTGTCCGGTTGAGGCCGGGTCCCTCAGCCTTGACCTTGCTGGCATCATGGGATGGGTCTACCTTGATGCGGAAGGGGCTGCTGGGGATCTCCTGGAAGGGGACAGATGGTGGGCATGGTGACACAGAGTGGTAGAGCCCCACTGCCCTTCGTGATGTCAGCAGGCAAGGGAGATGACACCCAAGGGCCAGCCAAGGTGTGAGGTGGGTGCCTGGTACCTGGTTGGCGAAGAGGACCATGATGGTGTAGAGGCCAGCTCCTGGTGGTGTGTACTTCACTGTGAAGGTGTCATTGTCGTTCTTGATGATGTCAAAGTCAATGTCAGCCTCCACTGGTCCCACCACCCCCGGGGCGCATTTGATCCCGATGCTCACATCACCTTTGGGGTGACACCACTATCAGCATCCACCCAGAGTGGCACCAAGGGATGAGTGGCACCAGAGATATAGGGGTGGATCAAGGGATAGGGATGATGAACAAGGACCAGGGATAAGGGATAAGGGATGCAGGAGAAAGAGCAGGGTTGACAGACCAGGACCAGGGATGAAAGACAAGGGATGCAGGAGAAGGACCATGGCTGATGGACCAGGACTGAGGGATGATGGACCAGAGGTGATGGACCAGGACCAGGGATGCAGGACATGAGTGCCACACACATAGAAGGGTCCCCATGAGGCCCTCCTAGTGGGGACCCACCCTGGCCAGCCTCGCTGCAGTCGACAGTGAAGTAGGTGGGCTCATTTGCCTTCAGCCCTGTCTTCTCCACACCTGGCCCGTAGACCTTCACTCTGCCGGGGTGGCTGCCCTCACCCACGTTCACCTGCAGGCATGGAGAGTATCACCAGTGAGCATCCAAGGTGCGTCCCATGGATCTGGAACCCCTGACCCCAATGCCAGCACCCTAACCACCTGCAGACCTGGCACTCTGTCTCCATCAGCCATGAGAACTCTGTCTCCATGGCCAGCATCCCATCCTGATATCCATCACCCCAAAGGTCTAGGACTCTCATGTCCATGTCTAGCGCCCTATAGGAGCCCTATCTTCACCTCTGGAACCCCATCCCTATGGGACCCTCGCCACCCCATGGAGCCGACCCCGTCCCTTCCCCATTGCCCTATGGACCTCCATCCCAATCCCTGGCACCCCATCTTTGTGTGCCTCCATCCCCACCTTGGCACCCCTTCTCCACCACCCCTGGGAGCCCCACACCCATGCCCAGCACCCCAACACCCTACATGTCTGACTCCCTGAAACCTCCATCCCCACCTCGCTCCATAGGTCTGGCACTCCCATCTCCATGTCCATCACCCCATGGACTCCCCTTGTGGCCACCCCAGCACCCCATGCCCCACTCCCCCAGCACCCACCCTGAAGGGACTGCGGGGGGTGGTGACACCTCCCCAGGTGACAATGATGGTGTGCTTGATGGCCTTGGTGGGCACATAGACACAGTGGTAGGTACCATCTCCATTGTCCTTCACCTTTATGTCAATGGGAAAGCCCTCGGCGTCCTGAGGGAACCAGACAGGGAGTGAGGATGCCCAACAGCACCCAATGGAACCCAACATCACCCAGTGGTGTCCAGTGGTGCCCAGAGGCACCCAATGGAACTCGGTGAGACCCAGTGGCACCCAATGGTGCTCAAAGACACTCAAGGAATTTGATGAGACCCAGCGGCCCCCAGTGGTACCTAAAGGTACCAAATAGAACTCATTGAGACCCAGTGGCACCCAGTGGGACCCAACAGAACTTAACAGTACCCAGCAGTAACCTGTGACACTCAATGGCATTCGAGCACTCAGTGGTGCCCAACAGCATCCAGTGGCACCTAACAGCACTCACTGGAAGCCAATGGCACTCAGCAGCACCCAATGAAGCTCAAGAACACCCAAGAGCATCCAGTGGAACCCAACAGCACCCAAAGGCACCCAGTTGCATCCACTGGAACCTAATGATATTCAACGGCACCCAACAGCACCCACTGGAACCCGGTGGAACTTGGTGGCACCCAACAGAACTCAGAGCAATCACTCATACCCAGTGGAACCTAACATCATCCAATGGCACCTAATAGCACCCACTGGAACTCAAGGGTGCCCAACTACACCCAATGGCACCTGATAGCACCCAACGCCACCCAAGGGTGCCCATCTGTACCCAGTGGGGCTCAATGGCATCCAATGATAATCAGTAGCATCCAGTGGTTCTCAAGAGCACCCACTGGAACTCAAGGGAGCCCAATCATACCCAACAAAACTCGATGGTATCCAATGACACCCACGGGTGCCCAACTACACCCAGTGGAACTCGGTGGCACCTAATGACAACCAACAGCACCCATTGGCACCCAATGTCTTTCACTGGAACTCAAGGGCACCCAACAGAACTCGAAGATGCCCAACCACACCCAGTGGTTCAAGATTCAAGAGCATCCAACAGCACCCATTGGAACTCAAGGGCATCCCGTGCCACCTAGCAAAACTTGAGGGCACCCAGTGCCACCGAGTCGAACTTGAGGGCCCCCAGTGGCACCCTACCTGAGCATAGAGCTTGAGGGGCCCCTTGCCAGCGCCACGGGTGTCGATGGTGAACTCCGCTGGCCTGTCCACAATGCAGCCATTTGGCTCCAGCCCTGGCCCAAAGGCCTTCACCTGTGTGTGATGATCAGGACAGAGGGTCAGGGTGGCAGCAGCACCCACCCTCATAGCACCCGTGGAAGGTGTGAGTGGAGCAGTGCTTGAGGAGGTACAGCAATGGGTGATAGTACCCATGGGTGTAGGCAGTGGGGGATCCACAGAGGCTGTGCCTGGGGGCAAAGGGCAGTGGGATTTGAGAGGGGTGCAGTGGGGTGCTGTGGGGCACAGAGGGGCATGGCAGGATTCCATGGAGCGTTACAGGATGTAGTGAGGCTCTATGTAGCATTGTGGGGTGCAATGGAGGGGAGTGAAGTTCTATGGAGCGTTATGGGGTGCAGCTAGATTCTGTGGGGTGCTATGTGGCACAATGGAATGTTATGGGGTGCAGTGGGGTCCTATGGGACTCTGTAGGGCACAGTGGGATGCCACAGGGCTCAAAGGGGAAGAGCAAAGTTCCATAGAGCGTGATGAGGCTCAGTGGGGTTCTGTGGGATGTTATGGGACACAATGGGGTGCAGTAAGGTTCTAAGAGGCATTATGGGGAGCAGCGAGGTTCTGTGGAGTGTTGTGGGGCACAGTGAGATTCTATGGAGGATAGTGGGGAGCAATGGAATGTTATGGGGAGCAGTAGGGTCCTATGGGGTGCAGCGGAGTTCTGTGGGGCTCTTTGGGGGGGGTTATGGTGTGCAATGGGGCTCTGAGATTGAGTGGGGTGCAGTGGGACACAATGAGGCCCTGTGGGGTGCAGTAGGGCTCTATGGGATTCCAAGAGGCTCTATGGGATTCTATAGGGTTCTACGCAGTGCAGTGGGTTCTATGGGGTGCAGCAAGGCTCTATGGGATTCTGTGGGGTGCTGTGAGACTCTATGGGGTGCAGTGAGGCTCTACGAGGTTCTATGGGGTTTAGGGAGGCTCTGTGGGATTCTATGGAGCTCTGAGGGATTGTGAGGGGTGCAGCAAGGCTCTGTGGGGTGCTGTGAGACTCTATGGGATGCAGTGAAGTTCTATGAGATTCTGTGGGGTGCAGTGAGGCCGTATGGGGTTCAGTGAGGCTTTGTGGGGTTCTATGGGTTGCTGTGAGGCTCTATGGGATTCTATGGGGTGCAGAAAGGCTCTGTGGGGTGCTGTGAGACTCTATGGAGTGCGGCAAAGCTCTTATGGAGTTCAGTGAAGCTCTGTGGGGTTCTACGGGGTGCAGCGAGGCTCTATGGGATGTTATGGGCTCTGTGGGATTCTACGGGGTGCAGTGAGGCTCTTTGTGATTCTGTGCGGCTGTGTGGGGTGCAGTGAGGCTGTGTGGGGCCCAGGGGTACCTTCTCAGGCCAGGAGTCGTTGGGGGCAGGCAGGATGTGGGCGATGAAGGGGCTGTCCTTGATGTCCTCATCGTCGCACACCACGTGCACCGCATACTCCCCAGCCTCCGTGGGCCAGTAGCGAACGTCGCAGGAGCCGTCCCCCTTGTCGTCACACTCAATCTTGGCCTGCGACGGGCCCTCAATGGAGAAACCTGTGGGTGGCCACACCACCAGGGTGACATCGGCTGCCAGGATGCTGCCAGCACCAGGGCACCATGGCCACAGGCGTCTTGCAGGGCGGTGACAACCCCGCATGTGTCTGTATCACCATGGTGGTGGTTCTTGGTTGAGAGTCCCTCAGCCTGTGCCCATGTCTAGGTCACAGAGTCACCCAATCTGCCACCATGGCCATGACTCTCAGTCCTTGTCCCCACCATGGCGTCCTTCAGCCTCTGCCCATGTATCCACCATGGTGGCATCAACTCTGTGCCCTTGTCCCCAATGTGGTGCCAACACCATGTGTTTCCAGAGTCACCTTCAGTTGACTCCATCGTGGTGCTCCTCAGTCCGTGTCTGTATCTCCGCCATGGTGCCCCTCAACTTTACGCCCACATCTCCACCACGACGCCTCCCACCTTGTGCCCATGTCCCCAAGGTGCCACCCACTCTGCACCCACATCCCCAAGATGTCCCTCAGGCCATTCTTATGTCCCTTCCATAGTGCCCTCCATTCCACAGCCACATTCCCACCACCATGTCCTCCATCCCACACTGGCGTCCTCGCCACGATACCACTCAATACATGCCCACCATGGTGTCCGCCACCCCAAGTCTTTATCTTTAGGATGATGTCCCCACATGTGGGTGCCCTCCCCACCCACGGGTGTCCCTCTTACCCAGGGTGCCCACTTCAGTGCCAATGGCCTCCACCACAAAGTCCGCTGACTTGCCCACCACACCTCCTTCCAGCCCTGGACCCCAGGCTCGAACCTTCTGAGTGCCTGGCGCGGGAGCCACCATCACCTCGAACGGGCTGTGGGGACAAGAAGAGGTCACGGGGTGGGGGGTACAAGGTGGGTTGGGGGTCACCCATGGGTAGGGGGTTCCAGCTGACCTGCGGGGGATGGCATAGCCACCCCAGGTGATGGCCACCGTGTACTTGCCGGGCACCATGGGGCGGTACTCGCACTCGTAGACCCCATCACCCACGTCCCGAACCTTCACCGGCTCCTCTGTGCCCTCTGCGTGAGGTGGGGTGGATGAGATGGAGGTAACCCTCATAATGGCCCCCCTGCCCCCACTGCAAGTCATGTACATCCCTCCACGGAGATCACCAAGCTGTCCTCCCAATCATAAAACCCTCCTGGGCATCTTCATGGTGCCCACCAACCATGCACTATCCCCATGGGCAGCCTTATGAGTACCCACCAATCATGCACCACCCACAGACACGCCAATGGCTGCCCTCCAACCATGCAACCTTACAGGTGCCACCCAATTATGTAAGTCCTTATGGGTGCCTACCAAGCATGCAATCCCCACGCACACCCGTATGGGTTTCCGCCAAACATGCAACCCCCATGGACACGCTTATGGCTGCCCACCAAACACGCAACCCCCGTGGACATCTCATGGTGCCCCCCACCCACCGCCACACCCTTGTTCCACTCACTGGGTCCCTTGACAGTCACCCGCAGGTCCCCGGTGCCAGCACCCTTGGTCAGCACCCTGAAGTCTGCCACCTCCTGCACCCTCACGCCCTTGGGCTGCAGCCCACGCCCAGTGGCCCGACACGCCGAGGGGTTGCACGCTGCCATGGCATGGCACTGTGTCACCCGTGGGTGGCAACACAGTGCCACCATCATGGGTGGTGAGTGTGCCCAAGGATGGGATCGTAGGGTTGTGGGGTGGGGGAAGAGAGTGGACACGGGGTTCTCAGGAGTCTAGGGGACTCATGGGGACACCTTGGGGACGAATGGGAGCCATAAGGGAACCCTGGGGAAACGGGGTCATCATAGCATCCCCAAGGGCATAGAGAGGCTAAGAAACTTGTGGGGCCACCCTAGAGACAGAAGGGTGCCATGAGAGCTAAAGGACCCATGAGGCCACCCTGGGGACAGAAAGGACCCATGGGGACACCTCAGGGGGCAGAAGGGTGCTTTGGGGAACTCAGGAGCATAAAGGACTCCTTGGGACATCCTGGGGACACTGCAGGGTGCAAGGGGGCCATGTGGACCACTGCAAGGGTGTCGAGAGGCCACCATGGTCACCAATGGGTGCCATGGGACCGCCACATGGCACCGATGGGTGCCCTGAGAGCATGGGGGACACGCAGAGTGGTAGAGGACCTGGTGGTGACCTCTAGGGTGGGCCTCACCTTCAGCCACATTGACAGTGAAGGGGCTCTTGGGGATCTGAGCCCCAGCATAGGTGACACAGATGGTGTGCGGCCCCTCCAGGACAGGGCGGTAGGTGCAGCGGTAGATGTTGTCCCCTTTATCCTCCAGCATCACCTCCACCGTGTCCCTCCGACCCTGAGGGTCCACAATCACCACTCCAACATCTCCTGGGCCAGCTCCTGTCACCGAGAGGACATCAGCTCAGTGCCACCAGGTCATGGCCATGACATTAGAAGGTGTCCACAGAGCCTCCAAATAAAGCCATGGCTGTACCATCACGAGGACATGGTCCTCAGAGCCACCAAGCAAGGCCACAGCTGCACCACCATGAAGACACGGTCCTCAGAGCCACCAAACCAAGCCATGGCTGTGCCACCATGAGAACATGGTCCTCAGAACTATCAGGCCATGGCCATGGTCATGCCCCTGTGAGAACGTGTCCCCAGCACCACCACAACCACGCCACCCCTCAATGCCGCCACCCAACGCCATGCCCTCAGAGCTGTGACCCCCTCAAGCATATGGTGGTCCCTCAAGCCCACCTGCAGTGTAGATGTCAAAGTAGGTGGGCTTGTTAGCCACGTTGCCAATGGGCTCCAGACCAGGCCCACGAGCTGTCACCTTGTTGGCATCGCCCGAGGCCATGCCCACATTGACCCCGAAGGGGCTCTTGTCGATGTTCTGCCCAGCGAACAGCACCGTCACCTGCAGGACACGGTGGGGTCAGGAGTGGCCATGTTCTCCACAGCCACCCACAACCCCCAGCCCACCTCCTGCCCCATACCTTAGGTGCTGGGGGGCACCCAGCACACCAAGGCACCTAAGACACCCATGGGTGGGTGCTGCAGGCACTCACCTTGTGCAGCCCCCCAACCTTAGGGATGTAGGTAACACTGTAGGTCCTCTTCTTGTCATTGTTCGGCACCACCTTGGCCTGGAGAAGATTGTGAAGAATCCTCAACATGTAGGAGGTGACCCAGAGCTGCTGGAGAGCTCTGGGGAGGCGGTCAGATGGGTTCTGGTCAGCACTCAGGTACCAGGCAGCCTCCACCCTACCTCCTCAGTGTGGCCTTCAGGGTCCTCAACATAGACCAGGACCTCTCCCATCCCTGCCTCCAAGGTCTCCACCGTGAACTGCGCCGGCTTCAGCACCACATTCCCATGTGGCTCGATGCCTGAGAGTGCCATAGGGGGTCAGGGTGCATCCTCCTCTGGCACCCCCACCCCATGGCACCCCATGATGGACACCCAACCCATAGGACCTCCTCAATACCCTCAGCTTGAGACCTTCAGGTGGCCCTTAAAGGTGACAGAGGGGGCTTGGACCTCTCTAGGTGTGGAGAGGACACTGGGGTTTGAAGCGGATTCTTGCATATGGGTGGCACCTAGGGAGAACCCCAGGGTGTCCTTGGAGCCTTGGGTGTCTCTGAGGTGTCCCCGAGGGTTCCTAGGCATGGGTGGCATCTTAGGTCACCCTACGGTGTCCCTGGGCGTAGGTGGCACCTTGGAGGGTTCCTGGACATGAAGGGAACCCCAGGGAGTCCGAGGTTGTCCTTGGGCTTGAGTGACACCTTGGGTGACCCAGAGGTATCCCTGGACAGGAGGGGGACACTCGGAGTTGGAAAGGGGTCCCTGGGTATGGGTAGCACCCTGAGGTGTCCCTGGGTATGGGTAGCAACCTGGACAACCCTGAGGCTTCCTTAGGCATGGTGTGGGGAGGTGCCCCATGGTTGGAAAGATGCCCCTAGGCTTGGGGGTGGACCCATCACATCCCGTGTCCCACCATGCCCCCCCCCAATCCCTCTCAGGGCCATACCAGGCCCGTAGGCACGGGCACGGCCGGGCTGGGGTTGGTGGGCACGGATGGGTGCCCCTGGTTTGAGCTTGGCCTTGGGGAACTGGGACAGGTAGGTCATCACTGAGTGCTCATCCACGTTGGGGTCCACAATCTCCTCAGGGGCGATCACCTGCAGGGGGCACACAAACACAGGGGAGGGGCACCCAAACACTCATCACTCCTTCTTGGCACCTCTGCACCCCTTGGGAGTCCTGCCAGGGACACCCCGACATACGCAAATATCCCATGTCCCACCTATCACCCACGCAGAGACCACCTGACACCC
>VWYK01071269.1:41280-93407 GCA_013399775.1 Semnornis frantzii | reverse complement strand
TTCTAATTGAAATGGTAGAAAATAGTAAGAAACAACAGTGTCTTTGTTACTGCTCATGTTGCCCAGCCAGTGTGGTGTTATCTTACAGAGAGTCACTTCAGTACATGTATTGTCTTAATCACAAAACCACAGACTGGTTTGTATTGGAAAGGTCCTTTAAAGGTCACCTAGTACAAACAGTCTTTCAGGACATCTGCAACTAGAGCAGGTTTCTCAGAGCCCAGTCTGACCTGACCTGGTAGATGGCCACAGATGAGGCATTTACCGCCTCTCTGGGCAACCTGGGCCAGTGTCTCACCACCCTCATTATCAAAAATGTCTTCCTTCTCTATAGTCTCAATCTTCCTCTTTGGTTTAAACCATCACCCTTTGCCCTGTCACAACAGATTCTGCTAAAAATCTGTCTCCATCTTTCCTGTAGACCCCCTTTATTGATTGAAAGGCCTCAGTAAGGTCTTTCTGGAGCCTGCTCTTCTCCATGCTGAACAACCCCTGCTCTCTCAGCCTGTCCTCACAGCAGAGGGCTCCCAACCCTTGGATCATTTTCATGGCCTTAAAAACCAGTGCTTTTGTATATATTGTTTGAACTCAGGCAGATGTGAGCAACATTTCTAAGGGTGCTTTTGGTCCTGCCAGCCCTCCTCACTGCACGCTGTCCAATGATAACTGCATGTTACACAAACCAGGCAGTTGATTCCTTGTTTATTTCTGTTGCCACCTTTCAGTCTCATTGCTATTTGTGTCAGTCTGTGCCCAAGAGATTAGGCAGAAGCATACCAGTTACAATGGCAGGGGCAGCAGATGATGCTTTTAATTCAGGTGGTGAGTAGAGAGGCTCCTTAGATTAAGGAAAAAAGGTGTCAAAATTACCTTGGATAAGGAGGGTTATTTGTTATCTTTATGGCATTCTTTACCTGGGCCGAAAAGGACCTCCTGGGTGAAAGAAATGCTTCTCTGCTATATTATGCCATTATGTGACACAGCATCCATTTCATAAACCGGTAACAGCAGCAATATTGCTGGTGGAAGGCCATTTCCCTTATTCCAGTTTAAATTTATCACTGATCATTATACATTCCTTTACTCCTATCAGCATTGTCCTTTATCTTAAATAGTCCCCTTCTCACGACGCTCATGCTGCTGTTTATCACCTTGAAGTATTTATAGAAGCCATTCCTCCTGTTTACTAAATAAACCAATATTCTGAGTGTTCTTGAACTCTAGAGCATCTTGGTAATTCTCTTCTGCATCTGCTTAATTTTGTAGTAATCTCTCTGGAGGTAGACGGCTGCGTCTGGAAGAGAGGCCAGGCAATGTTTTCTGTATAAATGTTGTATTTCCCTGTGTCTGGAAAAAAAATCTGCTTTGCCTGATAACTATGGGGATTGTATCATTCTCTTAAACTTGTATGAAAAAAATATTTGTGTCTAACCAGAGGATTCCACAACTACTATGTCGTCACCTTAGATTTGTGTAAGAGCATGAATTTTGAGTAAAATCATGCTGTGCTTCTGTATCATTTACATTTCACTTCTTAGTGAACTGTAGGTTTTCTTTTTTCTCTTTCAAGGCCATATCTTCTTTGGATAGATATCTGACCTAATCTGTCTCAGATTTTGTCCACTGTTTCTGTCCTGAATTACTGTTTGCACCAACTTCAAAATCAAACCTCAAATTCTGTCCTGTGCACAGCTCAAAAGTGTATTGTCATGAGAAGTGGACATGCCCAAAGGTGTCATCCGTGGTGTGCACCGCTCTTCATGGGTAGATTATACCTGTTCCTTCAGGCAGCTGTGTGTCTGGTCTCACAGGTCTGGAGATTGTGCCCTGCTTTAACACCTGCTTCTGAAATTATGACCTGCCACTGAGTTACTCAGATCGCTGCTTTTATATTTCTAGTTCCTAAATTGAGGTCCTTACTCTGCACTGGTGAGACCTCACCTGGAGTACTGCCTCCAGATCTGGAGCCCTCAGTATAGGAAGGACATGGACCTGATGGAGCGGGTCCAGAGGAGGGCCATGAAAATGATCAGGGGGTTGGAGCACCTCTGCTGCAAAGACAGACAGGCTGAGGGAGCTGGGGTTCCACTACCTAAAAGGGGCCTACATGAGGGATGGAGAGAGACTGTTTACAAAGGCCTGTAGTGATAGGACAAGGGGCAATGGCTTCAAACTAGACAAGAGCAGATTTAGATTGGATGTTAGGAACAGCTTCTTTACTGTAAGGATGGCGGAATAGGTTGCCCAGGGAGGTAGTTCAGGCCCCATCCCTGGAGATATTCAAGATGAGGCTCAACAGGGCTCTGGGCAACCTAGTCTAGTTGGAGATGTCTCTGCTGGCTGCAGATTCTGTGATTCCATGGAATAACAGGTTTTTCTAGGCTAAAGAATTCACCCCTCCCAAACCCATTCCCCCTACCACTAAAAACCAGCATGTGGTGACTCGTTGGAGAATATATCAGAGAAATCTGTACCTGAAAATATCCAAAGTGAATGAACTTCCAGACTACTGGTATTTCCTGCTTATTTAATTAAGTTTCCTATTTTTAAATGTTCACCTTTATTTGCATGCTAGGAATGCATCCTGTCCTGACTAGTTACTTTCTTAGCCCATTTGATCTCCTCCTCACCCCTAAAATCAGTTCAATTTCAATTAGCTGGTTGTTCACCATTAATTTTTAATTTTGAGGGAAAAGAGACCTCCTTTATATAAGAACGGAAGGCTGAAAGCAGAGAAAACATGGACTTTGTTCGGCTGCCTTTCTTTGGCCGCACTGAACCCTGATTCATATATTAATGGGACTTCCTCATTATAATCTGTTCATTTCTAGATGATGGAAACTGGAGATCGTGTTTTCAGGACTGAGATACATGATTTTATTCTCAGTGTCCTGTATTGGGGTCAGTTTCTTCTCCCAAGTAACGAGTAACAGGATGAGAGGAAATGGCCTGAAATTGCACCAAGGGAGATTAGGTTGGATATTAGGAAAAATTTCTTTCCTGCAAGAGTGGTCAGGCATTGGAACAGGCTGCCCAGGGACGTTATGGAGTCACCATCCCTGAAGGTGTTAAAAAAATGTGTAGACAGGGCACTCTGGGAGATGGCTTAGTGGGCACAATGGCATTGGATTGATGGTTGGACTTGAGGATCGTGGAGGTCTTTTCCAATCTTAATGATTCTCTGATTCTAAGTGACTGCACACTTCCCTCTAGGCCTTATTCAACTCCCACACCTAGCAAATCTTGTGATCCTCTGGGAAAATTTTTAGTGACGTATGTAACCGAAGTAAATGCAAACATAAAAGTTATCATTCTGCAGGCTTATCTACCCCAAAGTCTTGTTGCCAACAGTGGATACGTGGGGCAGAGTGTAAGAACAGGACAATAGGACTCTACATTTTTTTTCCACTGGCAATTTGTGTCTTGGGTAGTCTCCAAGAAAGAAGCAGTGTCTCCTGTTTAATAATTCTGTATGCATTGTTATTTCATGGGTTTGTCCAGTGGCTTTTGAACATGTGTAAGCTAACAGCCACAGAGATTTTCTCAGCTTAATTATCATTTTGTTTGCTTTGAAGCTGTGAGGTTCCTGACACTTGGTACCTCTTCACATTCTCAAAGCCACTCATGATTCTACATCAACTGTCTTGAGCTGAGAACTCATGAGTTCTTCATCAACTGTTATCTTAGTGTATTTTTCTCGTCTCATTTGGAAGCCTCTCATGAGCCCTATTACCTTTCTGTCTCTTATTATCTCCTTTTTGAGATGGGAGGAGCAAAGTAATACATAATATCAAAGGTAAAAACACATCATGGAGTTATACCATAGCATAATGGCATTCTCTGTTTAGATCTATCTTCCTTTCCTATTCATTCCTACCATTTGGTGTATTTTGTTGACCTGTGCTGTCCACTGAGCTGATTATTTGCTTCGAGCTGTCCGCAGTGACTCCACAATTCATTCCTGAGCAGCAATTGTCAGCTCAGAGTCTATCATTTATATGTAAAATTGATACCCCTCTCCTTATGCATCAATTTACATTTATCTGCATTGACTTCCATTTACCGTACACTTGCCAAGCATTCAGTCTCTTATGGGCCTTCTGCAGTTCCTTCCTGTAAGCCCCTCTCTCTAACACCTTGAATAATTTAGTAGCATTTTCAAACATTGTCACCTCACAGTTCACCCTCTTTTCCAAGCCATTTAAGAGCAGACCAAGCAGCACGACCCCAGCAGAGATTGCTGGTGCAACCTCCTGTTGAAATGAATGGTTTCATCGTGTCCTCTCTAACAGTGATAAAGATGTAAACTTCACTAAATCCACATTACGCAGGTTTGAGTAGACCCAAACAACAGAAAGGACAAAGTAATTTCTGATAAGGTAAGAGATTAAGCTTTTTATTTTGGCCACGATGTAGTTTATATGGATTTTCAGAGCTGTTCTGGTGCAGTTTGTCTTATGCTGCTATAGGAATAAACTGGAAAGAGAAATTTCTTTGTAGTTCTTCCTATTTCAGAGTCTGTTTAGCTTTTCAAAGTCAGTAATTTTTGCCACTAAAATGTTAAAAAAAACTTATTCCTTTTTTTTTTTTTTTTAACAGTTGACACACAAAAGTGAGCTGCTATCATAAATGGGCAATTATCTATTAACAAGTGATACAGCAGTTGTGAAGGTGTTTCATTTAGCTCTTTCCTGACCTTTCAGTATGTTCCTGTAAAAACTTGATATTCTTACCCACACAAAGCACAGAATAGGAGACAAGATTCAGTGGTGGCTTTGCAGGAAGAGCTGGGGCAGAGGGAGGACACAGAAGCTGGGCTGCTTACATAGGGAGAATGTGAGGAGGCAGAGAGGGAGGAAGAAAACTGTGGTGCTCATATAGGGTGGTCATTCTGAAATCATTTGTGGTGGGTAGGTTGCCAGGTTTACAGCAAGTTGCCATGCCTTGTTAGACATACAAGTGAGAACAGGGTTACCTGGGAACTAAACCAGTATGAACACCAAGAACTAAAACCTTTTGAGATCAGGCTTTGTGCACTTTTGGCAAAATAAAGGTAGGAACTGTGGTAGTCATTGTGGCACATTTTTTCCCCATAGAATAAAGCACATAGCTCCTATTTTGATCATTATAAAATGATAAATAGAAAAACATCACCTTTCTTAGAATACCATGAGCCTTTCACAATATTACCTCAGTCTTTAAATGCTTATCAATATATATATATAAAATGTTCTGTAATGTTCCATATATTCTTCTAATTTACTGTATTTAGTTTGATTTATAAAGGACTCCCTATCAGCGTCCTTGGTATCTTCATATATAATTCAGAAAATAGAGATAATTTCAAGTCACAGTCTTTGTGGTTTTATTTGGATAGAGAATATTTTTGCCATTAGCTACTTCTCCTGAGGTCGGTGGGCCTCAGCTGTTGTACATCTGAGCTAAGCTGAAGTGTGTCAGTAGTACCATGTGAATAAGCAAACAGTTAATGAATTAGAAGACCAGAATCAGAATTTAACTGTGCTTAAAGACCAGATCATCCATGATGTGGAAATTGAATCTTGACTAATATGTATTTATGCTATGGTGTTCTATTCAGTATGCAAGTTACTGCCTTTTGGGCCATTTCTGGTTGTTAAGCTGACTTCAGTCAGGTCCTTCTGAAGAAGGATAAGAGAGTGAAGTTCTTAGTTGTGCCCTGTGATAGGACAAAGGGCAATGGATATAAACTACAGCACAGAAAGTTCCACCTCAGCATGAGAAGGAGCTTCTTTACTATAAGGGTCACAGAGCACTGAAACAGGCTTCCCAGAGATCTTATGGAGTCTCCTTCTCTGAAGACTTTCAAGATCCATCTGGATGCGTTCCTGTGTGACCTGCACTAGATTATGGTCCTGCTCTGGCAGGGGAGTTAGACTCAATGAACTCTGAAAGTCCCTTCCAATCCCTAACATCCTGTGATCGTGTGGGGAAAAAAAAAAAAAATCAAAATTCCTGGTCAGACGTGGATATAAAAGCCTCTACCCTCCTGAGGCCTCATTTGGAGTACTGTCTTCAGTTCTGGACTCCTCAGTTCAAGAGAGACAAGGACCTACTGGAGAGATTGCAGTAGGTGAAGATGCTGAAGGGACTGGAGCATCTCTGTGAGGAGATCTAATCAATGCTTAGCAAAAGCTAAGGGGTAGGAGGCAAGAAGATGGGCCCAGGCTCATGTCAGTGGTACCCAGTGACAGGACAAGGGACAGTGGGCACAAACTGGAACCCAAGAGGTTCAGGACAAGGGACAGTGGGTACAAACTGGAACCCAGGAGGTTCCATCTGAACAGGAGGGAAAAATTCTTTGCCGTGAGGGTGCTGGAGCCCTGGAGCAGGCTGCCCGGAGAGGCTGCGGAGTCATCTCCTCTGGAGATTCCAAACCCACCTCGACATTGTGATTCTGGGCAGCCTGCTGTAAGTGACCCTACTTTAGCAGGGCATTGGACTAGGTGATCTCCAAAGGTCTTTTCTAGCCCCTGCTATTCTATGATTCTGTGATTTCTGTGGTAAATAAGCTGTAGTGTTCAGTGAGGGTGCAGAAGTATTTTTAAATGGCCGAAAGTGTAAAGAATCTCAAAATGCAGATCTGAATGATGGTTCAGTGTTCTGCTCTTTGAAAGGAGTTCCTGAAAACACAAAGTATTGAATTTCAGCTGATAATTAAGAGGGTTTTGGTCAAGTTTTGGACCATTTGGGGGATTTTAGAGACCTCTCTTTAAGCAAGAAACCTAGCCCTGATATAAAAATCCTAGTGATGGTAGTAGACCACATCTCTTGAGAGCCTAATCCTGTAGTTAATTTTCCTCATTCCTAAAATTTGCACCTTATTTATAACCTGAATTCATCTACTTTTAGCTTCTAACTACTGGATCCCATTACAACTTTCTAGAATTAAAGACTTTATTTAATAATCACTTCATTCTTTTTCTGCTAAGCCCAGACCTCACCTAAAATGAACCAAACCTGAATTTCTGTAGGGGTGAGAATTAGCTCTTAGCTTATTGAAATCCGATTTATGCAGGGAAGAATTTCAGGTTTTTTCCATGGACAGTACTCTGAACTATCCGTCCTCTTTTGCCCAAAAAGTCACCAATGACTCTGCCCATTCATCTCTATGCTTCTAGTTGGTTCTTTTTGCTTTCTTCCAAACACACAGAGTATTAGTTCTTCTTTCTTCCCTTTTAATATTTTGAGCAATGCTTTCATTTGCATGTGGAAGATAGAAGATAATATTTCCAGAATATCACATTCAGCAGTGTGTGTTTATATTAGTAGAAACACTTGAAAATTTCAGGGGGGAAAAAAAAAACAAACAAACATTTGAAAATATCAGAAAAAAAATCCTTTCCTTTAAGCCCTCACCCTACAGACATAGAGCTGGTGAGGTGCTCATGTAACCTGCCATAACTGATCAGCTTTGCAGTGTTCTCCTAAATGCATAGTAACAGTCAAGATAATAAATGAGACTCTCCAGAACTGCACCCTCAGTAAGTTTGCAGATGACACTGAATTGGATGGGAGTGTTGATCTGCTGGAGGGTAGGAGGGCTCTGTGAAGGGATCTGGACAAAGTGGAGCAATGGGTCAAGGTCAATGGGACGAGTTCAATGAGGCCAAGTGCCAGGTGCTGCACTTGAGTGTCACAACAACTCCATGCAATATTCCAGGCTTGGGGCAGAATTACTGGAAAGTTGCCCAGCAGAAAAGGCCCTGGGGGTGCTGGCTGACAGCTGGCTGAAGATGAGCCAACAGTGTGCTCAGGAGGCCAAGAAGGCAAAAAATATCCTGGCCTGCATGAGCAATAGTGTGGCCAGCAGAAGTGGGGAAGTGATTGTGCCCCTGTACTTGGCACTGGTGAGGTCACACCTGAACTACTGGGTTTGGTATTGGGCCCCTCACTACAAGAAGGACATTAAGGTGCCGGAGTGTGTTCAGTGAAGGGCAGCAAAGCTGGAAAAGAATCTTGATAGCATGTGTGATGAGGAGCAGCTGAGGAACCTGGGTTATTTAGTCTGGAGAAGAGGAGGCTGAGGGGAGACCTCATTGCTCTCTACAACTCCCTGAAAGCAGGTTGGAGTGAGGTGGGGGTCAGTCTGTTCTCCTTAGTATCAGGTGATAGGATGAGATGAAGTGACCTGAGATTGTGCCAGGGGAGGTTTAGGTTGGGTGTCAGGTAAAAAGTCTTCACTGAAAGAGTGGTCAGGCATTGGAACAGGCTGCCCAGGGAAGTGATGGAGTCACCATCCCTGGAGGCATTCAAGAAATGTGTGGACGTGGCACTTGGACATAGTTTGATGTCCATGGTGCTGTTGGATTGACAGTTGAACTCGATGATCTTTGAGGTCTTTTCCAGCTGAAACAATACTGTGATTCTATGAAATACTCCTCATTTCAGCCTAAATAGAAATGCTGTAGCTCCACCTCTTCAGAATCCTGCTCTGTGGACTAGTCCACACAGATTTTCATCTGTAAAATACCATTTGACAACCTGAGATGCTTACATCAGCTGTCAGAAGACCACCTGTATTAAACCGCTTCCTCACTACTGCACAAGATTTGCAGATGCTTTAGCTGACTGAAATCCCATATCACCAGAGGATAAATCATTGAGGCCTCATTAATCATCTGTCATCTTTGACCTATGGCTTCTACTGAGTTCACTTTAGCCATTTTCCCACCTGCTTCATGGGTCACCATAAGCCAAGGTGACCTGTAGGGGATGGAACTGCTCTTGGCAATAATGTCCTGCTTTTAAAAAAAGGTCTCGTCCAAGAAAATCTACTTGCATTTGAGTGAAGTCCACTATGGGTGGGTGGTGTGTCAGACTGAATGCAGTTCATTTTTCTTATTTTCTCTGCTTTTTGTAATAGTTACCTAGGTTTCTTCATGGTAAATGAAAGTAATTTTCCTATTTTGAGTACTCATGAACATACTGCTTCAATTCAACCACCCTGTGGTACAAAATTTTACTTGCCATTCGTACTTCGCAAATAACAAGTGATGGCATGAGAGGAAAAGGCCTTAAGTTGCACCAGGGCAGTTTAGGTTGGATATTAGAAGAAAGTTACTGACCAGAAAGGGTTGTCAACCACTGGAACGGGCTGCCCAGGGAGATAGTTGACTCCCTGTCACTGGGGGTGTTTCAAAGACACAGAAATGTGCTGAGGGATGTGGTTTAATACCACCCTTGGCAGAGTTAGGGAATGGTTGGACTCAATGGTGTTAAAGGTCTGCTGTAGCCAAAACCATTCTATAATTCTCTCTTTTCTTCTTGCCCTGCTAGACAGATGATGTTTAGGGCTTAAACTTGCAGTTAATGTGCTTTAGGGTCACGGAGCTCATTCCAACACTCAGTTTGCCACCTTTCTGTATGCGAGGTGTGTATGGAACCTTGCTGCGTGCTCTCCTTGGAAGCGTGCATTGTTCTGTTACCTGTCCCGTTTTGTAATTAGGCAGTTCCAAAACCAAGCGGCATGACAACATGCTTCCCAAACCACAGAGCTAGGAAATGAAGTAATACCTGCTAGGCTGTCTTCACCCAGGTGGCAGAGGCACCTGGACTACTGCCTGGACAGACAGTTTAAGGTGGGACGTCATAGCTTTTTGCTCACACATGTGCAGTTAATTTCTAGAAGCAATTAAAATGCATGTTTCTGATGTCATCCCCTCCCTGCCCATCGTCTCCAGATTTAGAAATGCCTTCTGGGAACACAGTACTGGGAATTATCAGTATTTAAATTATTTAATTCAGTCCTGCATGAAGTGTGCAAAGCTGGGCTGTGGCTTCTCAGCATCTCAGAAGCTGCCTGCTGCTCTCTCCTCACTAGCAGCCCATCACGTTGTCCTTGTGCCTCTCCCATCCATCACTGGGGAGGCTTGGGGGTCTCCTGCCCTACCTGCCCATCTCACAGTTGCTCCGAGTCTCTATTTGCATTATGCAGAAGTGGACTGAATCAAAGTCATTATATGGGCTGGCAGGCCAGAGTCTTCCTAACCAGCAGATGTTGGAGGCTGCAGTTCATATGCCGTAAGCCTGGGATTCAACAGTCAAAGCCCTCAGCCCTGAATTGATTTGAGATAGATGTGGAGGGGGAGCTCAGCTGTCCAGCCGCTCACTATTGGCTTCTTATTACGGCATTCTCCCCCGAGAGGCTCTCTGCATGCTCATTCACCCCCTCCTCCTCCTCCCAGCCCCCTCCTTGCCTACCCCTTCATTACTGATTCACAGCGAGCGGCAGCAGCGGCAGCCGCCACGCTCGTCACGAATCAGAGATTGCAATGAGCTCATCCTTTTCTCTTTGCAGCTTCGGAACTGCCCTGGCTTTATTGCTCTTCTCGCTGCTGCTGGCTGCTCGCACACCCAGCCCCAGACACTGAGCCCTGCAAGCTCTCCATCGCCTTCCTCCCATCCCAGCTTACCTGCGCTCATTTTCTGCCATTTTCCTGCTTTTTTAGGGACATTTTTAGATCCATGTTTTCTCTGGTTTGTTTTTCAAATCTACTCTGTACTCTGGCTGAGCCAGCAGGGTGGATCATATTTTACCTTGATTCTTAGCAAAGATGCTTTCCTCTTTCTGAGCGACCGACGGGCGTTGCTGTAGGCAGCCATCCCAGCCCATTTCAGAGAGCCGAGCCTGGCTCTCCTCCTCTCGCACTTCTTGCAATTGCTGTTCAAAGCCTCTTCTTCTCACTCTGGATACTTACTACTTGCTGCTCATGGAAGAAGGGGTACCTTGCAAAACCCCAGCTGCCAAGCTTACCCCACCTGTCAAAAAGTCCCAGGACATGCATGACGAGAGAAGCAAGCTGGTGAATGAGTATGCATGTCGGGTGCTGGAACTTCTGGGGATGGGGCATCGCCTGTTTGTGCCTCGACTGCTTGCGGTGAGATCATATTTTCTTGAGATTAACGCATCGTGAGTTTGCCACCTTCCCTCCTCAACCTGCTTCCCCCCTACAAGACACCGAATGATGGTGTGAGAGCTATGTTAATTTTTGCTCTTAGCTTCTCAAAATCCTTCTCCAGAGTCTTCCATCTTCTCAAAATGATTGCACTGAGTCTTTCTCTCTGCTGTTAGCTCGGGAGGATTGCACACTGGTCCTGCTAATGGGGATCGGTGCCACTCCTTAACTAGCTTGGAAGGGTTCACAACCAGGCTGCATTGCAAAATAAATCTTTCCTAAATCCAGGAATGCTTTTGTTCTCAGTCCTCTAATGATCCCAAACAAGCAGCAAGCCTTATCTACTCCTAGATACTGGTGGCAGGTGTATCAGTGCTCAGCATTTAGAATTTTATACTTGTGACAGCAAAGGTTACATCTCTAAAAAAATCAAACCCTGTTGATGTGTTTTGGTTTTCTGCTCTTTGTCTGTCTGATTTCGAAAAAACAATTGAGAGTATGTAAAAAGTTTAAAATATATGTGTAGGATTAGCTGGGAAACAATTTGTTAAAGGTGTCTTTTTCTGTCATGGCAAATGCTGTCTGTCTGTGAAATGGCCTGAAATCGGTGTGGCATGTTAGGGTATAGAGAAGCACGTTTGTATCCTTCCTGCTGCTCTCCAAAGCTGACTCTAATCCAGAAGTCAGTGCCTAGTCCTAGATCAGGCTGCTCTGGGCTGTTGTAACTCTGCCTGCTTGCAGCTCAGAGGGACATTTGGTTTCTAACCGGAATGTAATTTTTGCATGATGCCCATAAAGAGTTCTTTGCTGATCCCAGCCCATTTCCTGGCACCCTGTCTTTATTTTCGTGCCCTGTGCAGCCCACTGTTAGACACAGTGACCTCTCTCGTATTTGTGTTGTGCTGCTGAATCCCATCTCTGTGTTCTGCAGTACTCACACACATGCATGTGCTCTGCATATTTTAAGATGTTCAGAGTAAAAAGAAAGAAGGTGGGTGGCTGAACCAGTGTGTCCCCACACTGTGAGGTGTTAGATAAAAACAAGAGGATTCACAAACTCTCTGACTGCTAGGAATGTGCAGTTGAATTTGGGTATCCACAGTCACTTGTAGAATGGAGTCTAGTGGCTAATAATGAGTGGTTGGACCCATCCTGTGTGTCAGCATTGGTCCAGTTTCCATCCAAGTGTGCCTAAACGCTCCTCCATCCCATCCTGCTGCTGCTGGTCTCCTGGGCAAGGACTGCCAAATCATTCTGGGTTGTTTTGTGATGAGCTAGCTCTAAGGAAAGCAGAGGCAAACCCACTGAGCTCTTTTTCACTTGACTGAATCAGGCTTTGTATCTGGCCCTCCAGATGGAGAGTACCAGAAAATTTAGCATCCTTCATCACCCAGGCAGCTTAGCTTCACTGAGTGACATAATATCCTTTATTAGAAAAGAAAAAAATTACGAGGAGGGGGAAAGGCAAAGCAAACAAATAATGCTTGTATTATTAGGGAGTCTTGACTTGTGGAACAAATGTGATTTCCTGTCAGATTTTATTAGCTAAATGTACCTCTTCTGACATCTATCCCTTTTGACATGCACCCCTTCCATAAAGGAGAGACTGTTTTGCTGATGGTTGGATTTTCTTTGTTGTTGGTTTGGTTTTTTTTCTTCAAATGAGAAATGTCTGAGAACCAAGAATTTGTACTTTAATCAGAGCTGAAGCTACTTCAGAATCTGTGTTTCACAAAATTGCAACTAGATTCTTTTTTTATGTGCATAAGCTTCTCCCTCTGCTGTGATTTCAGAAATAAATGCCTAGGAGGGGCAGAATCTGCAGGATATGTGCCATTTTAGTGTTTTCTGAGAAACACAGAAATATAATCCATAACATTTGTGCCAGCCTTAGAAAAATTCAGAGCACCTACTCACTGCATCAAGGAGATGCCATGATGGGCAAGTGAAACAACACTAATTTGGACTAGGTTTATTCCCTTAGGGATGAGCAGGGGTGGATGAACCTAGCAGATTTTGGGTTTGCTGTTATCCACATTGATCAGTGTTTTCTGTGGCAGAACGAGCACCACCCTTAAGTCTGGAGCTACATCTAAACACAGTGGTGACATTTTGAGCAGAGATACAACTGGGCGTACACAGGATCATTGCCATGTTTACGAATGCCAGTTCGTGGTGCACAAAACCAACATAATTCTTTTGCTGTAGCACTTTTGTACCAGTATTTTACAGAGAGCATAGATTTTGTATAGGGAGAGATGTGTTTGCCAATGTGGCTTTCCCAGTAATGAAATGGCCATCAGCCATTCTGAAAGAAGTCTATCTGTTGTGTTAGAATTGGGTGCTGGGGGCACTGGAACATCTCTCCTATAGGGGGAGGCTGAGAGACTCACGGCTGTTTAGCCTGGAGAAGAGTAGCCTGAGAGGGGATCTGATCGATGCTGATCAATAGCTAAAGGATGGAGGTCATGAGTACAGGACTGGACTCTTCTCAGTGATGGCCAGTGATAGGACAAGGGGCAACATGCACAAACTGGAACTCAGGAGGTTTCTCTTGAACTTAAGGAGAAACTCTTAACTTTGAGGATGCTGGAGCCCTGGAGCAGGCTGCCCAGAGAGGTTGTTGAGTCTCCTTATCTGAAGAGATTCCAAACCCACCTGGCCATTGTGATCCTGAGTAACCTGCTGTAGCAATGTGCTTTAGCAGGGGGATTGGACTAGGTGATCTCCAGAGGTCCCTTCCAACTCCCACCATGTTGTGATTCTTCGATTCTATAGAAGTGCATGACAGCAGTACTGCAGCAGCATAGCTTTACCCACCAAACTTTCCCAGGCCTGGATCCCAGGTTTATCCACGTCATCCTCCTAGAGCCATCAAACCACTATCAGGCCTGTGCCTCATGTTGAAGGGCTGGACTCATGCAGCACACACCATTCCAGTCTTGATGCTACTACTGGAATAGGAACCTTCAGCTAGGAAAAATGGCTTGATTTTGCACTACACATCTTCTTAAGAGATCTTCAAACCGTATCTCCAAGTGTTATGGATTAAATACTCTGGAAAATCAGCGTGAGGATTCTTGTAAGCATTTTTAATTAACCAGGAGCAAATTAAGTAGTGGAGTAGAATATGGCCACATTCTTCTCTGCCTTTTACTTGATCTTGTTCCTGATGCGTTTATTAAAATGTAAGAAAGGCAGTCTATAGTCACCGAATTTTATAGACATCCTAAATTTATGTGTACATGGAATTCTACAGAAAATTGTCATCTTTGTCTGTTTGTGTGAAAGAAGAAGGATTAAATTAAGGCAGTGTAGTGTGGTTAATCCAAATTTCCTTCTGCCGTATTAGTTCTCAGGTGGGAATAGGAGTTGTAGAGGATGTAGTCAGTAATAAATGGGACTGCAGAATTAATAATTGAAGAGAAATTAAATTAAAGAAAAAAGCCAAGGCTTTGTCCTTTGCCTTAGTCACATTTCCCTACATGTTTTAGGTAAAGAAGTAGTAACATTATTTACTTTAAAAAGAAAAAAAAAAGAAATCACAATTCACTGAAGTCTCTTAAATTCCTTTCCTGTTGGGTTTTTGGTGTGTTTTTTTTTTTTTTTTTAAATATTTGCCATTTTGCAGAACTTTACTTTTAGATTTGAAAGCTTCCCCAGTACCTCTGGGAAAGGATTTTTCCTTGGTTTCAACTAATCCAGATAAAATTATTTTAGGAGTATATATATTGAAATACTTCAGCAATGTGCGACGTTAAAAGGCAGATTTAGTCAAGCTCTAAAAGGCAAGCTGAGACTTCTGGTCATGGGTCTCAGGAAATTTCCTCTTCTGCTTGAATTTTAAAATATGTTTTAAACAAAAATATTATTTCAAAATTACAGAGAGAGTAAATTAAAAAATGCCCTGAAGTCCCTGAGTGCAAAAACTGTAATGTGCTTCTAAACTTTAATTAATGGTTCATTAAGCTTACAGACGGTTTAGTGGAGTAACTTGTTGTGTTCCACAAGCTGAGTGACACCAACCAACAAATTTACGAATCTCTGCCTGTCAAACGGCTGCCAAAAGGTGCCTGAAACATCTTCATTGTTTATCGATTAAAATCACAAAATGTCAAGAAATGTTAATCTTAGGACACCAGCAGTGCTATGTGCCTGTTTTGTAGGAAGGGACCTTTAACGCCCATCTAGCCCAACTCCCTTGCAGAGAGTAGGGACACCTACAACTACAGCATGTTGCTCAAAGCCCCAAACAACCTGACCTTGAATGTTTCCAGGGATGGGATATCTGCCACGTCTCTGGGCAGCCTAGGACCAGTGTCAAAAATGTTGTCTTCCTTACATCTAGCCTCAATTTCCCTCTTATAGATTAAACCTATCGCCCCTTGTTCTGTCATGACAGGCCCTGTTAAAAATTCTGTCCTCAGCTTTCTAATCAGCCCCTTTAAGTACTGAAAAGCCATCAGAAGGTCTCCCTGGAGCCTTCTCTTCTCCAGGCTGAACAACCCCAAGTCTCTCATCCTAGCCTCACAGAAGAGGGCTTCCAGCCTTTGTATCATTGTTGTGACTTCCTCTGTACTTCTCCAACTGGTTTGTGTCCTTCTTGTGCTGGTGACTCCAGACCAGTGTGTGTGTGTGTGTGTGTGTGTGTGTGTATGCACACCTGCAGGCATATGTATATATATATGTGTGTGTATATATATAGGTATATGCATATACACAAACAACCTGAAGAAATTGCAGAAAATATTCCAAGTACACAACCCAGTTAACATTGATCTCAAAATGTCACTTTGGTTGCTTGTTATTTTCATAGTGGAACTAACTTTTTGATCAACAGATTAATGAAATGGCAATGTTCAGTAAGCAGAAAGAGCTGAACACAAGAGGCTCTGCCACTCCTTTTATCAAATGATGCAACATGAAAGTTTATAGTTTTTCATAACTATCATCTGAGGTTGGCAAACTCTCTTCCAGAAGTCCTTGTTTCCATGATGCACCAAGCAATGTTTGAACAAATGTTTTATGTGTGATTGTTGTTTTTTTCTGACCTATGTGCCTCTTTTTTTGGTATTTAATTTTATATGAAGAGCTGTGTGCATGTGCTTCTCTAAAGTTTGGCAAGGTAACTGAATTACTGATTTTTAGAAGTTAGTAATCAATAGTCTTTTTGTCTCATCAGGTTTCTAAACCTGCCAAGCAAACAGTTCAAAGCTCTCAAAGCATTATGTTAATAAAAAATAAATTAAATCCAAAATTAAAATATAAATGTCTAGTCAGAACCTCTAGGAAAAATATTTGCTCACAATTAGGATAGCTCATCTCCTAATAAACTGCCGAAACTTTGGCAAAAAGTGTGTTTGGTGTTTGTTTTGTGCTGGCAGCAACTGTCCAGAAGTCTTAATTGCAAACACCCTCCCACTCTGTTGGAAGCATCTACCAGCCAGCTTGGAGATTTACCATTGCAGTGTCTGAGCACCTCCTCTGTAAAACCACCAAACAACAGCAGAGTGGCTTCTACTGGCGGGCTGGTGTCCTTTTCCAGCTGGGGTCAGGGTTGTGTCCGTGGCTGAATTTTTGAGAATGGGAGTGGCTGCCACAGCATGAGGAAGAGGAGGGAACTGGAGAGCTTATCTCCCAAGAGGGCAAATTTGCAATGTACTGGGGAAATCTGTTTGAACTGTGTGGTGATCACAGCTGTCAACATCACTGAGAGGGAAGGTGAGAAATCACTTTCAACTAAGCTGGTGAGCAAACCATTTACTGCTTTTGGGTCAACATTACCCAGCTGAACCTGGCTCAGAAGCAGCTTGGTTGCCATCATGGGCTTTGGCAGTGAAGTTGCGTGACAAGTTGGTCCCGTCGCGCTCTGTAACTTGTCGATCACCTGCAATATAGCTCGTCGTGAATATGAAGTGGTGGTCTGCTCTCAAGAGTGGTAAAAGCATTTCTAACCTCAGTAAAATTCATCCAGGAGAAATATGTTGTTATGGAGAGGCAGTAGATGTGTTGGCCTTAACTGCACTGAGGAGTGGATCTGATTCATTAGATATCAAACTGCACCAGCTTTCTGTCAACGCTACATCGGTCTTGTCTGATTGAGCCTCAGCCAAATAGTCCTTCTGCCAAAATTTTGTAGACAGAATCAGATGTGATAGTTTGTTAAGCTGGATGTTTCCCATCAGCATCCCAAAGGCAGCTTTTCTTGTGTCCCTGCAGTGGTGACCCAGCAGCTTCTTTGGCTGTGAATGAAAGGAGGAGCAAATAGAGCTTGGGAGAGCTCTGAGGGTTTTGAGGACAAGATCACTTGCATTAAAAATGCTACAGCTTTGGGGAAACGGGTCCACTGAAGCTGCTTCAGTTGTATTTAGAGTTTTCTCACTTTTCCTTTGTGATTAATGTAGCAGAAACTACTACATAGTGCCCATTAGGGTACATGGCATAATCATCTCCAGAAATACATAGAGTGATAGGGAAACAGTGCAGATTTTGTCCCTATAGACTCATGATTGAGGATATCAAAGGGCACGCTGCTATGCCTGTTCTCAGAGTGAAAGATGGGGCACAGAGCAGTGATGATTGTGTCAAGGTGGCACACCTCTGATGTCAGCTCAAGCTCTTCTACTCAGAGATACTGAATAGTCATGAAAATAGCCACTTAACTTTTGTTCCAAGTTTGGTGCATAATTTAAAATCCTTTCCAAAACCCTTCTTCCTTCCCCCCACCAAATAAAATTTGGGTGAGTTGTTGGGTTTGGTAGGCTGTTGTGGCATTTTCAGCATAAGTGTGGGTTATGGCAAGCTAGATGTGAGCATTGCTGTTCCATATCTGCAGCACCATTCAGTTCACTTTGAGAACAGATATATTTGTACTTTTAAGAAGGGCTTTTACGTAGTAGACATAGTTCAGAGAATCAAATAGAGAATGGTTTGGGTTGGAAGGAACCTTTAAAGCTCATCTATTCCAACCCCCCTGCAGTCAGCATGGACATCTTCAAATAGAGCACCTTACTCAGAGCCCCAGAGAACCCAAATTTCCAGGGATGGGGCATCTACCATCTCTCTGGGCAACCTGGGCCACTGTTTTATAACCTCAGTGCCAAAAATGTCTTCCTCATTTCTAGTCTGAATCTCCTTTCTGAAGTTTAAACCCATCATCCCTTGTCCTGTTACAACAGGCCCTGTTAAAAAGTCTGTCCCCAGCTTTCTGATCAGTCCCTTCAAACCTTGAAAGGCTACAAGAAAGTCTTCCTGAAGCCTTTTTCATCTCCAGGCTAAACAACCCCAACTCTCTCATAGAAATTATTTTCATGCAGATTAATTCTATGTAGAACATATTACATATAGAATTAATTTAATGTAAATGAACTGGAAACACTAGTTTGTAGGGTGCATGGGAAAGACTTGTACGTAACAGTAGAATTTTCTCTGCATCACAGTGATAATGATATTTATTTTTATTTAGTTAAACCAAACTTAACACCCAAGAGAAACAACATCATTGTGCCTCACCTCTTGCACTGAAAAGTGCACAGTTCCTCCCAGTTCTCCCTGTGTAGAGCCAAATCTCTTGTGTTTGGCTGGAGTGTGTTTCCTGGAAAGACATTGTCTCAAATTGCACAAGAAGATAGTTGAGAACCAGGCTTTGAAACTCTGTGTGTAACGTACCTGCTGTGTACAGCAAGGCAAAAAGATGACAAAGGGTGTTTGCTACCGCACACATGGAAATGGTGGTGGTGGTACCTGAGCAATTAATTCAGCAGTGGACCTTAAACAAAGGTCCTTGTGCTGCTCTGGAGGTGTTTGTAGTAATGCCATGATGCACAGCGCTGCTCCCTGTGGTACTAGGTCTGTAAGCTGACACATTTTTGTTCACTCTTTCTGGGTTAAAGATCTTGAAATTCCCATTTTTGAGATGATGTCCTAAATGTCTTACCTGGGCACAGTTTCTGTTCACCTTTTATGTGAGCTCTCCCAAGGCTGAGTATTTTGTATCTACTCAGTCTGGTGGTGTAGTTCTGGGTACATTGCAGATGAATACATTTGTCCCTGTGAATCATATTACTGCATCAGTAGCAGAGCTGGATTAATGTTGAGTGTTTAACATTTCCTGACCTGTTTGGCTTGATAGCACACTGAGAGCTACAGTGGTATGAGAGATGTAGCAATAAGCATGTAAAACATTTTCTGGCACAGTGTTCTTTGAGAAATTGTGTCACAGACTTCTGCACATTGACTTGCTGATGCCTCGTATGAGTCATATGCATTAATGCTTCTGCTCTTCACGTCTGCAACCATACATCTATATATATGTTGTCTTTTTAGGGCACCATTAGGAGAATCAGCAATGGTCTAATGCACAAGCTCTCTAGAAAATATTCTGAATTATCCCAGGTTTTTGTTGTTTGCTTGGGTTTTGTGCTTCTCCTCACTGAGTGACATCTTGACAGGTCTAGCCAGAATCCCTTTCTTACCCTGGAGGTATATGAGGATTAAATACATTAATGTGTTACAGTCCTCTAATGGTGCTGCTCTGCCTGGCATTCCATGGATGTCCTGTAGCCTCTGTTTTGTTTTAGGAGAGATGGTGTAGAAAACTGATTTCAAGGAGCATGCTTTAGAGCTAATGTGAATATTGGTGGCTTGGAAGACGTTCAGTAGATGGCAAATCCAGTAAAAGGGCATGACTGCGTGTTCTCAGCACTTACAGTGCTTCCCTCTGTTTAATTGCAGACCTCGAAAGAGGACCTTCTACAAGCTGATTTTGAAGGAGCTTTAAAATTCTTCAGAGTTCAGTTGCCCAAGAGGTACAGAGCTGAAGAGAACGCCAGAAGACTGATGGAACAAGCTTGCAACATTAAGGTAAGGAGAGACTTCATTTCCTCTCCCTCGCTCGGGGATTTTACTGGAAAAGCAAGGTACAACCATGGGAATGCCAGGAGCATGTGAAAAGTGAAGTAATGAAATCATCAGTTGATTACTCTTTACGGTTGTGCGTTTATACACACATGGGTTTTATATTAAAGGAGGTAAAGCACTCTGCTTCTCCCTCCATGTCTGCATCACTGCAATTAGAATGGACAACTAATGCAGGATCAGACAAATTGAATTGTTAGAACTCTGTGATTTCTTAATCAATTTGTAAACAATTACACTAAACCAATGAATCAAATGGATGATAATCATGCAACCAAGGGTTTCTTTTGACCAGAAGATAATTATTTTCTGAAGCATTACTGTATAATATATTGGTGCTGGGACAGAAACTTCATTTCTTGGCATATCAAACTTAGCAAGACAGAATATCTTTGGATGTTTAACTCAAGTCAAAAGGCTCCTGTGGACATCTGGAGCACAAATATTGATCTTGTAATGAATGATGGCAAATTAGAGGAACCTGACTGTAAGTTTTTGAAGGTGGATGGAAATCTTCTGTTAAAAATAGCCACAGAGGTTCATAAAGCTGTCATTTGAAAGGCCTGCTATGTTTGCTGGGAATTTTTCATAGACTCATGCAATCATTTAGGTTGGAAAAGACCTTTAAAATCATCAAGCCCGATCATTAACCCTAGTCTACCAAGTCCACTGCTAAGTCATTTTGTTGTATTCTGTATAGCTGTGGATGGAATCAACATTTGATCTTTAAAAAAATGCCATTTTTATTTCTTGGAATGGGAGCACTGGTGGGAAATGTGTCTGGCGTAGCCCAACGATGGGCTGAGAGCATCCCATCAAAAAGAACACTCATCTAACACTGCACCTCTTTTGTATGCCACAGTATGTTAATCTACTTCTGTGCTGTGTCATTTTGTAGTTTATTAAGCAAGGGCTTTCTGATAGGGTTGAAACTTTGATCTTGTGAAAGAGTGGGGCTTGCTGTGATGGTGTTTACTCAAGACAGAAATATATATATATAGGTGCAAAGTTGTTTTTTCTTTTAAATTGGACTTGAGATTTGGGCTCTGCTACTCAAAGAGGATATTTGAGAGTAAAAGACTACAGTTTGATGTTTAGGATTTAGTCGTTCACTCAGTTCTTGAAAAGGAGTAATTTGAGGACTTACCAAGTCAACAACATTAGCTTTATATTGTTTGATCAGTGTGGGTTTTTCTGATGTGACATCAAAATAGATATTGTTGTGGTACTTTTAGGCAGAGATGTTTGTCAGTTTTCTAGGACCTGCCTTTGGCAATGTCTTGCACAAATGTCTGGTGTGCCCCATAATCATATTCATTTTTCATTAACTCTTTGTGTTGGGCGTGTGTGTATGAAGTATTTTGTTTGGGAAGCATTTTGCGGTGTATCTAAGGCATGGTCAGTGCCTTAGTGTGTGAGTTCAGCATGTGGGACCTCTGAAAAGCGTGGAATTCAACTCTGAACTGTTGACTGACATGAACGGGAAGGGGGTTGAAGGATTTGACAATGCATCCACTGCATGTGCAAGGTCTCACATATCCTGAATTCCCATCTGTAAGAGAAAAGGCCAGATGAGGACAGCAGGCATGGAGTCAAAGCATACTCCCATCTTCCAGAAGTACATAAGGACTAGTGGGAGTTATTGAAATGGAGGGAGAATTCAGAGCTGAGACCAAGAGTTATCAGGGACAGGAAAAAGTAATGAGTTACATTCTGCTGGGTTAGTAACACCCTAGCTTTATAAGAAGTGTAGATGGGTTCTTCTAATTCAGTCCTTCATTCAAATATAAGGCATGGGGGAGCTCTACACTACCTCCTGAACAGTCTCTTGATAGTTAAGCTAGGAGCAATCTCTGTAGACTCTGAACATAGGTGATTTATTTGAAACAAGGACAATGTGGAAGACTTTGGGAACATTATGCGAGAGAACTCAGCACAAGACCTTACTGGAGGGAAGGGTGATCTTTATTTACAGTGAATTTCTTTTCACTCATTTGCACTCCTCTCACAGATGTAACTCATACTGATAACCATGTAAGCACCAACACCAGGACTTCTGTCTGCCCAGGATCACTTTTGTGTGACAAGGGACAGCAGCTATAAAGTCTTCATTAGGTCTCTTGGGTTCCTCTTGATTGATGGCAACAAACTAGGTTTTAGACAAACTGTAGTCTTCAGGAGTCAAGTGGTTCTCGTGGCGGATTCTTCTCCCTCAGAACCTTGCTTGCTTCAGCCTCTTGTTGTTATCTTTTGTCTCTGTTTCCTCATTGTGGGTATGTGTGTGGCTTCCAGTTTGCTTTCTTCTTGGCAGAGGTTACATGCTGTAGCTCTGCTGCAAGTCTCCAGCTGGCTGGCCATCTCTGGTATGGCCTCACCAAAGTGGCAGCCTTCTGGTCTAGATATAGCAAGATCTTTCTCATCATTTGCCAGCTTGACTGCTGTCATTCATGTCCTTGCTTATCAATACATTCTGTTCTTGTAACCCTTCTCTGCTTTATTTCTTCTGGTGCTTTTGCATGCAAACATTTCCTTTCACCCATCTTTCAGACTGCTCTTTCTGTTCCACAACCCTACCAAGTGATCGTGTGATGCCTTGACTCTGTTAACTCGAAGCCCTGTGTTAAATTAAAACACACAAGACTTGAGCTGACTTCACAGTCGCAGCTTTTGTTTATTTGGATCAACTTTCCTTGCTTTTGTGAACTAGAGTGTCCTTAAAGAGATGAATCTGAATCACAGGAATGTAATCTCTGACTGGAGATGGCACATTAAACATTTGATAGGCAGAAAAGAAAATCACCTCATAATGAAGAAGGTGATCAAAAGTCATCAACATGGTTTTATGAAAGGTAAATCATGCTTAACCAACTTAATAGCCTTCTCTGATGAGATTACTGTCATTGTATGAGGTGGATGAGGGAAGAAGTGAGAGTGTTGTTATCTCAAGCATAGCAAGTATAGACACTGTCTCACTTAACATCATTCTAGACAAACTAATGAAGATGGACTAGGTAAGTGGGCAATAAAATGGACTGAAATCTGTCTGAATTTTTTGGTTCAAATGGTTGTGATCAGCAACAGGATGTCCAGCTGGAAGCCAGTGATTAGTGCTGAACCTCAGAGGTTCGCACCGTGACCACTACTGCTTAGCCTCTTCATTAATGACCCAAATGAAGGGACAGAGAGCACCCTTAGCAAATCTGCAGATGACATGAAGTTGGGAGGAGTAGCTGATGGACTAGATGGGTGTGTTGCCAGCAAGAGACGCCACAGCTGGCTGAAGGAGCAGGCCAGCAAGAATCTCTTGAAGCTCAGCAAAGGCAAGTGCAAGTAACAGTTGCATGCACCGGAACCTACTGGGGGCTAGTGGACTGGAAGTTACCTTGACCAAAAAGGACCTGGGGGTCCTGGTGGGCATAGGATTAAATATGAGCCAGCAGTGAGCCCTTGCAGCAAGGAAGGCCACTGGTATCCTGGGATGCATTGGGAGGAGTGTTGCCAACAGGTCAAGGAAGTGATCCTTCTCTACTGTGCACTAGTGAGACACATCTGGAGTACTGTGTCCAGACCTGATCTCTCCAGACAGAAGCGTAGCTACAGTGGTGAGAGCTTGATGAAGGGACGTGAAGGTGATGAAGGGACAGGAGCATGTCTCCTATGAGAAGAGGCTGAGGAAGCTGAGCTATTCAGCCTGTAGCAGAGAAAGCTCAGGGGGATCTTTGCAGGGTAGGTAAATGCCTGGTGGGAGGGACTGGAAAATAGGGAGCCAGGCTGTTCTCAGTGGTATCCAGTGGAGAGACAAGAAGCAGTGGGCACAAGATGAAACAAACCAACTTATATGTTTATTTATTTATGTATTTTAGGTGTGATCAGACACAGGAGCAGGTTGCCCAGGGAGGTTGTGGAGTCTCCATCTGTGGAGAATCTGAAAATGCAGCTGGCTTTGAGCAGCCTGCATTAGGTAACCCTGCTTTGAGGAGGTGATTTAGACAAGATGTTCACCTGAAGTCCCTTCCAACCTCAGTTGTTCCATGTTTCTCTAATTAGACATTATAATCAGGGTATTTATTTGCAAACAGGAGCTAATAATTGCAGGAAATTACAGTCTTGATAATCATCACTCAGGGAGGGAGGGCAGAAGTTACATAAGGAGCAGCTGTCTATCTCAAATGCAGCAAAACTTGTTCTGTTAAAAACCCCACAAACAAGCCCCTTAAATGTGTGTGAGGGGTTTTCTGCTGTATGAATGGGCATTGTCTGTCTTTCAGCTGCTTCTCACTTCTGTATTAGTATTTGCAGGCAAAACACCAGATGTCTTTAGAGTATATGCCACGGAGTATTTTCTTTACCTTTCTAAGCTAGTTATGAGGCATAAAAATAAGAAAACAATCACGGTGTGGCCAGGTTTCATGCTAGATCTTTTCCAATGCTGCCTTTGCTTTTTTCCACATTACTACAAAATAAAACAGGAGTTTTAGCATCTAATGGTCCACCTCTACTTACTTCTTTTGTTTTTTTCTGGAGATGTAGCTGGCATAGTTCTAGAGAAGGAAAATGAAACAATGCATGGTGGATTTTTTCCCTTAATGTCACAACTTTTCACAGAATCACAGAATTAACCAAGTTGGAAAAGACCTTTGAGATCATTGAGTCCAACCCATCACCTAGCCCTTCTTGTGCCTCATCCAGTCTCTGTCCCATCCTTTTGCAGGGATAGCTTTATTATCCTGGTTTTCTATCCAGAAGGAATCAGCATCATTCTCTCCCTTGAGAATGGTTCTACAAATACAAAGCAAAAAAAACCCCTCTTACTAACTGAAAATTATGTGTAGACTGTGGTAGAGGTAAGGTAAGGACGTTCAGGTAAGGACTACCCATGGTAATTGCTCATCAAGTCTGAATTTTGATCTTTCACCAGTGAAGATGAAAAAAGACTGCCCTAGTCCTCATGACACTCACCCTTTAAGTGTTTATAAGCATTGATAAGATCCCTCCTCAGCCTTCTCTAGGCTAAAAAAAGCCAAGTCCCTCAGCCTTTCTTCATGTTCTAGTCCACTTGTCTTCATAGTGACCCTCTCAAGCAGTTCCTTGTCCTTCTTGAGCTGAGGAGCCCAGATGCACACAACTGAACTACTGCACACAAGATGGAGATGTTCCCTGAGGACATTCAAGTCAGATTGTCTGGGGCTGTGAGCAACCAGGTCTACTTAAAAGATGTCCCTGCAAGAATGTTGGACTAGATGAGCTTAAAAGGTCCCTTCCAACCCAAAGATCAGTGGCATTAGAAATTAATAGTGTCTTCCATCAGTTAGTAGTTGTGCTGTGTTCCGTGGTTTAAGAATGGATTGGGCTAACTCAGTGTATGAGGTAATATGGCCTAAGAAACCCCCTTTGCTTTTGGCACAGGCTTATTACATCCTTACATGCCAAACACAGTGCCCACTAACCCCAGGCTGATGGGTTACAGCCAACATTGGCAGAGTTCAGGTCTATTCAGGTGGAAGGGATTGAATCTGTGAATCTTTGATCTCGTTTGAAGTACTGTGTCCAGTTCTGGGCTACTCAGTTCAAGAAGGACAGGAAACTGCTTGAGGGGGTACAGCAAAGGGCTATGAAGACGATGAATGGACAAGAACATCTTTCTTATGAGGAAAGGCTGGGGGACTTGGAGCTTTTTAGCCTAGAGAAGGCTGAGGGGGGATCTTGTCAGTGCTTATAAGTACTTAAAGAGTGGGTGTCAGGAGAGTGGGGCCAGTCTTTTTTCAGTGGTGACCGGTGACAGGACCAAGAGGTAATGGGCACAAGCTTGAACACAGGAAGTTCCATTTAACACAAGGAGGAACTTCTTTACTTTGAGAGTGATGGAGCACTGAAACAGGCTGCCCAGGGAAGTGGTAGAGTCATTCCAAACCTACCTGGGCATTGTGATTCTAAGCAGCCTGCTCTAGATGAACGTGTTCTGGGAGTTGGGAGTTGGGGAGTTGGACTGGGCGACCGCCAGAGGTCACTTCCAATCCCAACCATGCTGGCATTCTGTGAAGGTATCTGCCGAGACATTTAGGGCAGATAGAGCCCAGTGTTTGCACCCATTTCCCAGCTCAGAACAAACAGTGGAGAAAGGTGTAAATTCTCCAAGCAGAATATCAGAAGCTGATTTAAGGGTTAATGAAATGGAAAAAAGATCAAAATGTAGAGATAATGAATAAGGAACTGTTCTACTTTGTTTCCTGTTAGGTTTCTAATCTTTAGTGTCTGCTGCTTTCATTTTGTGATGGCCTTTACAGAGGGAAGGGCGTGTTTCTCCTGGAGTAGTCATTAACAATTACGGCTGTGAAAATGGTGTTGGGCATGATAATTTTCTACCTGACAAGAGCAAGCTGCATATTATATCTCTAGAATAAGGAATTACCCTAATTTCTTACTCCAGAGAGTGATTACCAATGCTTTTTGTACTCACGCTTTTGAGACAAGGGAGCTTTTTTCCCTTTCTTTCTAATTTTCCTCTTTATTAGAAGGGATATAAAAGATTTTTCCATGTCTCTGGAAGCACACTTTGATAAATGAAGGAAGGAAGAAAGAGCATCTTTTAGATTAATGAAGGTTAAGCTTAATGGTGGTATTTCATTGAAGCAACTCACAGATTTCTGCATGCTCGCTCCATCTTCCTCAGTTGCCTTTTGCATCATGTAATGCAATTTCTCTCGCTGAGATCTCTGTATCTGCTAAAGAAATTGTCCTTTCATTTGAATACAGGAAGCCTATCTATCATCTCTTCTCACCCTCATTCTTACACATGACTTCAGTCAGTGGAGTTGTAGAATGAGAGGCAATGGTGGCATTAGGTTGATGGTTGGACTCAATCTCAGAGGTCTTTTCCAACCATAACTCTAGAATTCTATGAAACTAAGTCTTGTTGAGAGATGTTCTCCCTATGGAAATGTTCTGGTTTGACAGTCTGCAAGTGTATTTGTGGAGTTGTACCTGTTTATCCAAGACTGTGCTGTCATATATGGACATGGAACATTCCAGATGTGTTAGGTTGCAGCTCTGGAAATGCCATGAAGTTGAGTGTAGCAGGCAGGTAGACAGAGAGATAGGGGGAAGATAACTGTAGGTTTTCGCTCTTTGTGCCAAGTGAAAGTGAAGAAACGTATGGGGTAGGCTGTGCAGGGCCTGAGTCAAGGAACCCGCAGGGAGGAATGTTCTGTTTATGGGAGAGCATCTGTAATGATATCTTCTTCTGTGTGGAATCTGGGTTACAGTGGTTCCTTGTCTTACTTTTCACCACCATTGGTGACATGAGAGATGTGGTCTGTCAAAGTTCTAAGAGAAAGTGCTTCCTAACCATGTACATCTGTCCCCTCCTTGGACAAGTAATACTCCCTATTGGTCCCCACAGCATTACAGAGATGCTTCTTTCAGTACCTTGGGTGAGACAAGCAAATGGCTTTGATTAAAAATGGTGCTTTTGTCAATGCAAAGCAAGCAGACAGGTTTGTCACATGTCACTGCACTGGCAAGGTTACAGACTGCTTTGGGTTGGAAAGGGCCTTTAAAACTCATCCAGTCCAACCCCCTTGCAGTCATCAGGCACATCTTCAACTAGAGCAGGTTCCTCAGAGCCCCAAAGAACCTGACCTTGAATGGTTCCAGGGATGGGGCATCAACCACTTCTCTGGGAAACCTGTACTCGTGTCTCACATCCTTAATCCAAAAATGTTCTTCCTCATATCTAGTCAAAATGTAAACCTAAATTACCGATCCTGCCTGGCTGCACCCACAGTTGCGGCTTACACCAGCGCTCTTGTATGGCTCATGGAGAAGAGCTCCACTAGCAGAGACAGGAAAAAAAGGCCAAGGTAGCAGAAGCTGGGCTAAGCTTTTTTCTCATTTCAGAATTGCTCTTCATGTAGTTTTAAAACATATTTACTTTATTAATGTTGCAATTTAAATGTTTTTAATTCAGACTGGTGTTTTGAAGCTCACACCTTACTGCTGTGGGTGACTGACTTTATTCACACCTCTGCTGCTGGAAGGTATTTTTTGCAGGCATGGTTTAACAGGGAATTACATATTGATTTATGAGAGATCAATGGGAAGGAATAAAAATAGCTCACTTGCTCTCTCTTCTTTCTAGGGCATTCTCTCTGTATTTATATGCATATATATATATTTATCCAGATACTTGAGGGGTTTTCCTATTGTGAGAGGTGTTAAGACAACAGAACCACAACAGAAAAACAAGAGATAACTGCAGGAAGGGCCTGAGGCTGCACAAGCCTTTTATGCCTCAGTTTCTACCAGTGATAGATCTGATTAATCTTCCAATATAAAGGACAGGGAAAAAATTGCTCATTTCTCAACTTCTCAAGAAAAGGCCAAACCAAATTGAAAAGAATTATGTTTAGATTTATGGAAAAACCTGCTGTGCTGGGATGCCATTTCTTATTAAAAGCCAATGATCAATTCTGCTTACTGTGTCTGCACCCTTATCTCCCAACTGCAGGATCCAATTGTCCTTGTATGGAATGTCATGTATTTTAATGCCTCTTCTGTCTTCAGCTTCAGCTTTCTTCCTTCTGCTTGGCTTTTTGGTATAGTGAACTGGCACCTGAAAGTCAGATTAAAGTGCCTACAGTGGACTTGGACATTAAATATTATTGTAATCTTGATAATAACTATTAACAGCATAGAAATTGTCACACATTTAAAGAAAAAAAAAACAAACACCTGGTTTTGACCATGAAATATTTATTTGAACTCTGAATATCTGGCTTTGAGTGAGCAGACATGTTAACTGGTAGTGAAATTGTATTTTCATGGCAATTAAACAGTAATAAAAACTAATTTGGTTTGGTTTGGGAGGATTGGGATTTTTGTTGTTGTTGTTGAGTTGTTTTTTTTTTCCATTCATACTGAGTTGGCATTGTAGATGAAATCAAGTTTATTGTTATTTTTTCTCAGCAGGGAAGGAACAGGATTTTATTAGTAGTAGTAGTTAAACATAATCACACCATCTAAAGTAACCTTGCAATCTAGCTATGTAGAAATATTTGTGAAGGATCTCTTAAAGAAGAGTGGAAGTTTGAGGTGGAAAAGCCTGTATACCCAGTGATAGTATCACAGTGTACAGCATGAAGAGATTTGCCCATAGTAATAGTGGTTTAATTGAGTAACGTTTGGGAAACATATGAAAACTGTTCCATGGTCCACCAGGCCACCTAAACTGGTTTTGTACACCTCCATGCCATCAAGAGCCATGGCTTTCCAGAATGGCAGAATGTTGAACAGAAAAAGGAAAGCACACTTGGATATGTCTTTTAGCTTGAGCTTCTTGGATCCTGGATGAATTACAGCTTGTTTCTATCCTTGATTCTCAAAATAGTAGAGACAGCAATAGATGAAGGTGGCCGGAAGTCACCACCATTTGACAGTTCTATCTTCTGCCACCTTTGCCCTGACTTGCCAAGAATAACTCAGCCCTGTGAGTAAGAGGAAGGAAACATTCCTCCTGAGCTGAACTGGGCACATCTGAATCCCAGATGCAGGCTGACTGGAGGATTGACTAGTCTCCTCTAAATTGACATGTTAAAATGTTCTTTAAGAAGTTTTCTACCTCCAGTGGTCTGTATGTCAAGTAGTAGCAGCGTGTCTAGAGTTACTATTGTCAGCATAGTAGTCATCTTAGTTGTTCTTTAGAATCATAGAATAGTTTGAGTTGGAAGGCACCTCTAAAGGTCATCTAGTCCAATCCTCTCTGCAGTAAGCAGGGGCATCCTCAAGTAGGTCAGGTTGCCCAGAGCCTTGTTGAGTCTCACAGGTTTGCAATACCTCTTGTTCTCAAAATAAGATTATATCCTTTCTAAAAACACTTCTGTGATGCAAAAGAGGCTCAGAGAAAGAATAAATGTATTCCAGAATCAGAACTTAGGATCATAATTAAAAGGAACAAACCCACAGGTGTTCACATTTTGTGGAGAAAGACCTGTTGGTGAAAGTATAGGTGCAGAAAGTATAGGTGCCTCATGTTTATGCTGGCCAGAAAATGCTCCTTGACATTGTCTTTAGTATCAACCAGACTGTTGAGGCTTAACATGGAGAAACAGGAGGTGAAAATTTATCTGTGCTTTTCTTGGACCTCTTCCAAGCAGTCAGATCTGAGGAACCAGGCACCAGCTCAGCAGTAAGTAACACAGTGGTAACTGATGAAGTCGAGTTCTTCACATACAACAGACCATGAGGCCAAGGTGCTGCAACCCTTGCTAGCCTAAGTCTCTGTACTGTCCATGAGAACTCTTTTTGAAACACGTCTCTGAAGAACATTGTGTCTTTTTTTTTTTTTTTTTCTAGAAATCAATTTCTGTGACCAAAGAAGCTCCACATTCACCCCTCTGAACAGTGGGGAAAGAATCTCTGTTGCCTGATGAGAGTTCAGCTCCCACAAAGAGAATTCTCTTTTATTTCTTCTCTTAGAATTGTTAGAATATATGTGTTTGGGCAAAAAATATCAAGCTGCCATGTGTCACATTCAGTCAGTCTTGCTGATCTGTATGTCTCTCAAAAATACTGTGGTTATTTATTTCCACAGATGTTGGAGTTATTGGAAACAAGTCATGGCTATGTTCTGGAAAGCTCAGGTGATCCAAGCCTGCAGTGGCTTGGGGTAAAAAACAGTGATTCATTCTCAGTGTCATGCAGAGAACAGTTGGGACCAGACATTTGTTTCATTCCATTTGATTTTTGACAGATGAAATGAGGTGACAAATTCTGTATCACCATGCTAAAGTGAGACCCAAAGCTAGACTTAAAAATGACTGGAAGGGGGAAGGCAAAGCCTACAACATTCCCTTTTTGTTCCCTCAAGGGGTTTTGCAAAATAAACAAAGAGAAACCATTGGAAACAGTGTCCTTACAGATTTTTGCTGGTGTTTGAGTACTCAGGCACCTGCATTTGGATTTCTGTGTTTTCAAAGCAAGCAAACAAATGAAACTAAGTATAGAAAAGGTGGCCGTGTGCATCTGAGACATGCAGAGCTCTGCACCCCCAGCAGCTCTTCAGAACTGACAGCCTCTTAACAGCTTCCCATTACAAACCCCAGGATGTCTTTTCCATTGTTGATGCTGCTCAAAGGCAGATTCAGCAAGTGGTTGCTGGGCTGGTATCTAAGCCATCTGTAGCTACTGGAGTAGAAGTTGAACTGGATGCATAAGAACAATAATCATATTTTTAGGATCTCATTATTGACAAGCAGAGTTCCTCAGTGATCTGTCCTGGGTGGGTCCAGTTTGACATCTTCAGTGATGTGGATAGTGGCATTGAGTGTACTGTCAGGGATGCTTGCTGATGACACCAGGCTGTGTGGTGGACTCAGGTGAGGGAAGGGAGGCCATCCGGGAGGATCTTGGCATGCTTGAGAAGTGGGTTAGTGCAAACTGCATGAGGTTTAGTGAGTCAAAGTACAAGGTCCTCCATCTGGGCCGGGCTCATCTCAGCTACAAATCCAGGCTGGGTGCAGAGTGGGTTGAGCATAGCTCTGAAGAAAGAGACTTGGAGGTGTTGGTTGATGAGAAGCTCACCATGAGCCAGCATTGTTCTCATGCAGCCCGGAAGGCAAATCATATCCTAGGCTGCATCAAGAAGAGTGTGGCCAGCAGGTTAAGTGAGAAGATTCTACCCCTTTACTCTGCTCTGAGGGGACCTTATAGCTGCCTTCCAGTACCTGAAGGGATCCTACAGGAAGGCTGGAGAGAGACTTTTCATAAGGGTGTCTAGTGACAGGACAAGGAGGAACGGTTTGAAGCTGAGGGAGCTTAAATGGAAGAAGTTCTTCAGTGGATCTTGGGAAGAGGTTCTTTGGTGCAAGGGTGGAATAGGTTGTGCAGAGTGGTTGTGGATGCTCTCCTCTCCAAAGGTGTTCAAGGCTAGGCTGGATGAAGCCGTGAGCAACCAATTCTAGAGAGGCCTGTGGCAGGGAGGTTGGAGTAGATGATCTCTGAGGTCTCTTCCAGCACAAGCCATTCTATGTTTCTCTAGTTTCCTGCACTAAATTACTTGTTTTGCTGTACTATGTCTTGTTTCTCTTGTGAAGAACAAGTAGTATAGTAAACATAGGGTTAAATGGTTAATGTTGTTTAATTTGTTTGTGTTTGAGCATAAATAAATTGCCTCAGGCTGGTAAACAGGTGAAGAGCTGTATGCCAGAGGCTTTGGAGAATCCAATTAAAGTGCTCTGTAGAAAGGTCCTGGTATATTTATCTCCATTTGCAGAGGTGTTTCATGCCATTTAAGAATAAAAACATGGAGCTTTGCTCTCTCACAGGTGCTTAAATGGTGCTGTGGTGTTTGGCTGGTTTCTGTTGCTCACCTCTGAAGGAATGCCTTTGTAAAGGAGCATTGTCCATGCCACACTGTGGCAGCTAGGCAGGGAGGTGTCAACCTATGGCCACATCAGCCAGCCTCTGACAGCAGAAGGTCATAGAGTCATAAAGTGGTTTGAGTTGGCAGGAATCTTAGAGATCATTTAGTTCCAAACTCCCTGCCATGGGCAGGGACACCTCTCACTAGACCAGGCTGGTGGGAGGCCTTATCCTGCCTGGCCTGGAACACCTCCAGGGAGAGAGCATCCGTGATCTCCCTGGGCAGTCTGTTCCAGTGTCTCACCACCCTCGCTCTAAAGAATTTCTTCCTAATCTCCAGTCTAAATCTGCCCTCCTCAAGCCTCAATCTATTGCCCCTCATCCTATCACTACAAGCCCTTGTAAAAAATCCCTCCCCAGCTTTCTTATAAGGCCCCCTTCAGGTACTGGAAGGCTGCAGTAAGGTCTCCCTGGAGCCTTCTCTTCTCTGGGCTGAACAGCCCTAACTCTCAGCCTGTTCCCATAGGGGAGGTGCTGCAGCTGTCTGACCATTTTTGTGACCTCCTCTGAGTCTGTTCCAATAGTTTAATGTCTTGTGCCAGGGCCACCAGAATAAGACACAGTACTCCAGGTGGGATCTCACAAGAGCAGAGTAGAGGGTGAGAATCACCTCCCTTGTCCTGCTGGTCACATTTCTTTTGATGCAGCCCAGCACATAGCTGCTTTCTGGGCTACAGGCTCATGCTGCTGGTTCATGTTGAGTTTTTCATCAACTGACACCCCCAAGTCCTTCTCCTAGAGACTGCTTGCACCACTCTTTGCCCAGCCTATAGATCTGCTTGGGATTAACCTGAGCCAAGTGTAGGACCTTGCACTTGGGCTTGTTGAACTTTATGAGGGTGGCTGGGCCCACTTGTCAAGCCTTTCCCAGCCCCTCTGGATGTCATCCCTTACCTGCAGCATTGTCATTGGGGCCACACAGCTTGGTGTCACCTGCAAGCTTGCTGAGGGTGCCTCAGTGCCACTGTCCACGTCAGTGGCAAAGATGTTAAATAACACTGGTCCCACTACTGACCCCTGAGGGACACCACTTGTCACTAGTCTCTATTCAAGTACGGAGCCTTTGATCGCAGCTGAATGCAGCCATCCAGCCAATTCTCTATCCAGCGAGTGATCCACCCCTGAAGTCCATGCTTTTCCTGTTTGGTGACCAGGATGTCATACAGGACACTGTCAAACACTTTACACAAGTCCAGGCAGATGACATCAGTTGCTCTTCCCTTACTCACTGATGCTCTAACTCCATCATAAAGAGCCACCAAGTTCATCAGTGCTGTTATGCTCTTCCAGGTGTGTACCCACAGCCCTAAAGGAATGCTTGACAGGTTATAGAAGCTGTGGTGGAGGGTGACAGGCCGCTTCTCCTCTTTGCTTACACTTCCCTTGTCTGTGACAAAAATTAAAACAATAGAGAAAAGTTAAAAATCACTCCTAGTTGTCTTGTTTGCTGGGAAGCCTTGGCCATGCATCTGATTCTTCTCTTCAGTTGTTCAAGCAGCAGATGAAGATCAGGTCTTCGTTATGTTATCGTGTCCGTTTGCTATTGTTTTAGCTTCCTTTGCTTGCTCAATGCAATTTCCTTGACAATAACTCTTAAGCAAAATTTGATTGTGGAAGTGAAGTTCAAAAGCCAAGAAAAAATCCCAGAAAATTTCATCGTCCAGGTGTCAATCAGCATAATAAATAATCTTGAATCTGGTGGTATAAGCACAAACCCAGCGTGTGTGTGCACGGCGCAGGTCCAAGGATGGTGTGTCAGGTTGAGTCACCCAGTTACTGTGACAGCAGAGCTGCAGAAGTCAGAGCCATAGAATAATTTTGGTTGAAAGAGACCTTTAAGATCATTGAGTCCAACCACACCACTAAACCACGTCCCTCAGCACCATATCTACATGGCTTTGAAATCCCTCCAAGCATGGGGACTCCTTAGGCAGCCTGTTCCAGGGCTTGACAACCCTTTGGGGGAAAAATTTGCTCCTAATGTCTAACTTAAACCTCCCCTAGTGCAACTTGGAGCCATTTCCTCTGCTCCCCAAGAGTCATTCCTTGACCATACAAGAGGAGAATTACTCTGAGACATATATTCTTCTTTTTCTTTTCTGTTTTACCAAGAATCCCTGGACACTTCAGAGAGGTAACCCAGTTAAGCCTCAAGTCCAGCAGCCCTCCAGCCCAGCTGCAGCAGCGCATTGCACTAGCCCACAGTGGGCCTCACCACTCCTTTCCCAAACCAGAGTTTAAAGCCTCGACCTCTGAAAAAAGAAATTAAACTACGGTTAAAGTTCTTAGCAGAGCCAAGTAATTGTCTGAGCAGCTCTTTTCTAATCTCAGAAATCCTTTTGTTAACCTGTGGCTTACAGCACAAGATCAATGACCTTATCGTGCATCCTCAGGAGGAGCAATTTCATGGCAGTCTGAGTAAGCCACCCGATGGTGCCACCTGGGCTGCTCCATCTTCACGCAGTGGGAGAGTATTGATTATACTTCAGCTAGTCGAGAGCAGCGTCGGGAATTGGAAATGGATCAGGCCTTTGATCCCTAACTGCCTAACGAGGAAGCTTTGTTCTGCTTGCTGACACTCCCAAAGGTAGTCTCTTGCCAGCTGCTGTATTCCATAACCTTCTGAGAAACTATTTTCATCTTCTCCACTTTGGGCTCTTTTCCTGCTGTCAATGAAAGACAGAAAATTATTGTCAGGCTGTTAGTTTCCATGACTTTGCCATCTACCTGACCTGTCAGAACGGAGGAAAAAACAATTCATCACCTTGTTGCTGCTGCATTACTTCCAAATTTTAAATAGTCCTGAAGGCAGTAAGTGTGATTTCATTGTTCATGCAGTGAAAATGAAAGGGTCTGCAATTTGGTGCCTTCAGGATATAGATCACAGCTCATAGTTTTCTTCATTACAGCAGCTCCTCCGGACCATCGTACTCACATAGGTCTGTATAGACACAAACCATATTGCTCCTCCTAGCAGCAGGAAGCTTGGAGGCAAATTTGGCCCTTGTCTCTCTTGTGACACTAGGAGAAGTTTAGGTTTGTGTTGTAAGGAACTGCCTTCAAGGCTGTTTCCTAGCTTGTTTTTTTTCCTTTCCTGAGTAGGGTGTGTCCTTTCCCAAGGAGGACAGATGTAGCAATTCATTAGCACTACCTTGCGACAGTTATTTCTGAGCAGGACTCTTGCCCAGGGCAGTCTGCTTTTGTGATGTGGTTTTTCACTCTGCCCTGAACTGCACCAGAGCTGGCTTCTCTAACAACTGGAGATTGTGATCCTGGGCATCCTGCTCTACCATGAGGGTTGGACTAGATGATCACCAGAGATCCTTCCCAACACCTACCAGTCTGTAATTCTTCAACTGATGTGACAACCCAAGCTCTTCAGGACATGACAAAGCCTGGTCAGGGCTTGGAGTGTGAAGGTGAGGGAGATGCTTCCTGGGCTTGATAAGCCTTGAAAACCTCCTCCTCTTGCTGTCTGATAGCAGAGGACCTGCAAGCCTGAATTGAAAGGGTTCATTCCAGGCCCAGCTCTAACTGCTGAGGTGAATTAGGGAGGACAGGTCGTTGTGGGTTGTGCCAGAGTCCATCTTGTGTTCTGCTCACTTTCATCAATCTGTCTCCATCAGGGAGTTTCTCCAGAGACGCGCTGGCTGAGACCCTAATGGCCGAAGCAAGCAGGAAATGAGCAGCACATTTATAGTCTCAGTGCTGGGCTGAGAGCTCACATGGGGGCTGGTTGGGAGCCCTGGCTGTCCTGGGGACAGCAAAGAGTCCCTTTTTATTTTCCTTCCACCTTTACAACTTTGACATCCACAAAACGTCAGTAGCAATAATGTCATGCAGAAGGACACAATTGGTGTTTACTTGCCGCCTGTTTAAACAAGGAAACTGTTTGTGCTTTGTGGAGTTTTCAACCTTTGGTCCATGATGCAGGGATGTTACATGAGATTTATACTGTCACAGGAATTTGGAGACAGATAGAGAGGTGGAAAAAACTGAAAAATGAACCCTTGGTGTAGGGGACTTCACACATCCTTGGTCAGTGGTAAGGGCAAGTGTCCTTCTCTCATAAGGTTACATGGGTCTGGCTTTCACATTTGTAGCTTTTGTATTGCTTTTATGATACAAAGTGAATCATAAGGATTAGCAAGAGAATACTTTATTCTGCTTTGCTGTGGAAGGCTTCTTGGAATGATCAGTAATGATGGGTCTGAACATTTTAATGTGCCTTACGCTGCACTAATGGACCTAAACCAGCGTTTTATTCTGAAGGGAAATTTGTTGACATCAGAAAAGGCGACTTGGCTGCTACAGAGAGTGTAAAGAACATAGAGCAGACTGTACTATAAGAAAGGACTAAGCTTTTATTTTTGTGTCCTGGTCCAAACAGGAAGTAATTACAATATAATTCAATTCTGAAAGTCTGGAAACCATGGCAGTTGACACAGAGTGATGCGATGAGAAACAAGCATGCATTTTCTTCTCCTTCAGACTCCTAAGCATTGCTGATACTACTTACTCTTCCTGCTCTTCTTTTTCTCCACTCTTCATGCACAATCAGAACTACAAGATTCAGGTTTGTCTGTACCTTCACTTATGAAACCTTTTCTCCAGTAATTCCCAGTACTTGTGATCTCCCTGGCTCTGCTTCTGTGCTTGCTTCATGTCACAGCTGATCAGCTGCCCCATCTGCCCATCTTGCAAAGGAAAGGAAGCACTTCTGAGCTCATCCCTCTGTTAACTTGCCTTGCTGCCCTGTGCTGCTGGTGGTACCAGGGTGAGTGAGGTTGCAGCCTGTCTGTATCACATTGGGCCTTTAAGGCAGCGTATACAGGTGAGGCAGGCTGGAACAAGCATTGCACACAGATACTAGCCCTGGAAGCCATACCACTTCCCCATAAAATGGGGCTAAGCACTGGAAACTGTGCAGTGTTGGATCATAGTTAACTTTTAAAAGTTAACTTTTAGAAGTGCCTGCTAACCAGGATATTTGTATTAATACAGAAGTATTTTTTTAGTCTTCTTGGGAAGGTTAAATCCTGGGATGCACACCTTCAAGGACTCACTTAAGGAAGTGCAGAATAAAATTCCGTTTGAGTTTTGATATAGTCTTTGGTTCCTGTGACCTAAAACAAGACAATCTCCCTTCAGTTACTCATTCTGCTCATGTTCAGGGAGCACTAACAGTTTCACCAGAGCTTGACTCTCCAAATCCCCCAGAGATAAACGTTTCACAGCAGCTTTGTGAAGCAGGATTTTATTATCTCTGCTCTGGCGGAGGAGAAGCTGCGGTGATGGTGAAGCTGTATGCTCAGGCACAGCTAGCTCTGGCTCCTTTCAAAAAGGAAAATATCAAGGTCAGTGTGCTTCTCCAGCAATGGAACCTCATTGTTCCAGTGAGCTCTTATAGCCTATAGGTTGTTTCATACATGTGCTGAGAAGATCTCAGCACAGTCAGTTCTCTCTGTGTCTTTCCTCTGAGACTCGTCATTACACCTTTGATAGATTCTCTTAATAGGCTCATTAAGGAAATGGAGGGCATCTTGCCTAAGTGTTTGTCACATCAGTGAGCCTCACTTGCCTTCATTTCAACCCCAGACAAACAGGAAAACAAAGCACTGCCAAAGGCGCAGCCCCCAAGGACCCTGAAATCATTCTGAAAATGATAAGGATTGAGAGCAGCCAAGCTGCTCTACAGCATCTAATTTACTGCTGGTAGAACTGGTGATGGCTTGGGTATGCTCCACCCCAGTCACTGAACGATTAAGTGCTGTGCTGGTGCACGAAGGAGAAGGAAATGTGGGTGAGAAGTTTCTCTGCTCTGAGTGAATTTGGTTCACACATAAGTTGCCAGGTCTTACTTAGTCTCTGAAGTGCTACACAGATATAACCTGGTCTGTAAATAGAGAATAAAATAAGTTATTGCTGCTCTCTGTAAAAAGCAGGGGGAAGGGACACTGTATTTTCCCTTTCCTCCTCCATTCTAATGCCCAGACAAGCCACTTAGCATCTCTCCTGACCCAGCCACCATTCTACACCACCGTCTGATGGATCATCTGCCACATGGGTCCCTTGTTGTGTCTTGCTGCCAGGGACAAGCTTCGTGCCAAGTCAGCAGTGGGAAACAATTAACTGGTAGAACTGGGCTCCAGAATAAGTGACCCAGAAAAACCTTTCATTCAAAACTCATATTTAAGCTTTCCATGAGGTATATACACATGTTCTTGCTGTTCTCATTTCTGTCTGGGGGTGTACAAAACCAGGCTGGATGAGGCCTTGAGCAGCTGAGTCTAGTAGAGAGGCGTCCCTGCCCAGGGTGGGAGGTTGGAGTAGATGATCTCTGGGGCCCCTTCCAATCTAAGCCATTCTGTGATTCATTTCTCTCTCATAGCTGCTGTCTCTATAATGATTCTCTATGTCCATGTGATGTTGTTCCAGAAGGCTGGGGAAGCAAATGATGTAGAGGAATTAGAGAATCATAGAAATGTTTTGGTTGGAAAAGACCTTTAAGGTAATCAAGTCTAACCATTCTCTAACTCTACCAAGACTGGTGCTAAACCACAGCCCTCAGCAGCATACCTCTATGTCCTTTAAACGTCTCCAGGGACTGGAATTCAACTACCATCTGGGAAGCCTGTTCCAGTGTTTGACAACCCTTTCAGTGAAGAAGTTTCTTCTAATATCCAACCTAAATTGCCCCCAGTGCAACTTGAGATTATTACTTGTCAGTTCACTTGTTACTAGGGAGAAGAGACTGATTCCCACCTTGCACCAGCCTCTTTTCAGGGAGTAGTAGAGACTTCAGACTAAACAACCCTAGTTCCCTCAGCCACTCCTCATAAGACCTGCTGCCCATACCCTTCACTGGTTTTGTTGCTCTTCTCTGGCCCCTCTTCAGGACCTCAGTGTCCATGTAGTGAGGACGTGTTTGGATCTGTGCTGTTGAGTTTCAGTGACTCAGAGGATTCACGGGGAGTAAATTCTTTAAGTGAATGCAGAGATTGGCTTTGAGATAACCAAGGCCTGAAATGATTGGGAAATACATTAGATAACTGCAACCAAGAATGTGGCAGATAGTCAACTGCCACTAAGAAAGCAAGGGCAGCCTGATATGATTTGGTTTGAGCTATTTAAGATTATTGATAAGTAATTAACCCATGAAGTGACTGTAAAGGACGTAATTTTAATCAAGACTGAATTATCAACTTGCCAGGCACACTCTGGAATTTATCAGTGCCCAGCCAGGACAAAGCCCTTTGGCTACCACCTTAATTAAAGATCCTCCACACTCAGGAAGCACTCCTAAAAGATGTCCCCTGTATCACATTCACCAGTTAATGCTCTTCTCCTCACTGCCACTCAAAGGCCACCTCTCCAGTTTTGCATTCAATTTGTCTTTTGCCGAAAAGCTGCTAATTTCATGCTACTTTAGCCCTGCAGCAGCCAGCCTGTTGCTAAGCAACCTCCAAAATACCAAAGGGGCCACGGTCTAGCTGCTTTTCTGCAGCCCACCCCTATTTATTTACTTAACCATCTTAGTTATTTATATAGCTAAATAGATTGCTTCCATAATGTGGAAGCAGAGCCCTAAGCCTCCGAGTTGCAGCAGGGTGTTTTTACTGGTGTGGTGTTTGTCGTCTCTCCAACACCATCCTCTACCTTGTTTTTACTGGTGTTGCTATTCATCAGCTGAACAAACTCCTCATGATATCTGTTGAGCTGGAGTGGCATCCAGGGATTGTATTTTAAAGACTTAGCCAGCCTCAGAATGCTGTACCCAGTGTGAAATAGCAGCTGGAAACATGTTTGGTCCCAGTGGTCCTTGATGCAAAAGGGTCAGAACAAAGATGGTTTTAAGCCATTCCTCTGATTATTTCTATCTGCTTTAACTTGAGTTGTGTCCATCTTCCAGGCTTCTGTACCCAGCTAGTTCTGCAACAAGTGAAAAGATGCCTATGCCTCACCTGCTGAGCAGTGCTGGGAAAAGCCCTGCTGCAGAGGCTGTTCTGCAGGACCAACTGCATTTTTGTGGAGTGGGGTTGGGATCCCTGCCAGGACACTGATTTGCCTTCAGTTATATCAGCCAGAGGAGCAGGCTGCTGGTGGAGCCTTTGGTGCGTAGGTAAACCGGCAGAGCTTTTGGCCGCACGTGGACAGAGGAGGGTAGAAGAAGAGAAGGGCAGCTGTTACAGTGCTGTTTGTTCAGACATGCTCCTAAAACGGTGGCAAGTGGAAGTGGTTTGGGTGTGCTGCCACATTCTGTGCCACCCAGAGGACCTCCTTATTAAGCAAGAAATAGGGAGCTGCTTGAGAGAGTCCAGCGCAGAGCCACAAAAATGATTAAGGGAGTTGAACATTTTCCTTATGAGGAGAGCCTAAGGGATCTGGGGCTTTTTAGCTTGCAGAGGAGGAGACTTAAGTGGTGACCTCATTAACATTTATAAATATGCAAAGGACGAGTGCCAGGAGGATGGAGCCAGCCTCTTCTCGGGGATGCCCTTTGACAGGACAAGGGGTGAGGGGTGGAAGTTGAGGCATAGGAGGTTCTATGTGAACCTGAGGAGGAATTTTTTCACTGTGAGAGTGACAGAGCACTGGAACCAGCTGCCCAGGGAGCTTGTGGAGTCTCTCTGGAGATATTCAAGAACCGTCTGGATGCATTCCAGTGTGATCTGCTCAAGATGATCCTGCTCTGGCAGGGGGGCTACACCAGATGAACTTTCAAAGCCCCTTCCAGCCCCCGACATTCTATGATTCTATGATACTTTGGACAAGCAGATTGATTGCAGCAGGGGTTAGCTCTGTTCATTGTGGTCGTGTTGGTCACGTCAGCATCAGTGTTAGACTGTGATGATAACTCTGGTGGAAGAACTGCCACACTCTTCACTAAAGGCTTCAGAAGCAATTTGGATGCTCTCAGGAGCTCCAGTATGTTGCACCTTTACTCCAACCCAATACTGTAGCTTGAGAAAGAGGAGGAAGAATTCTGTAGAGATTTATTTGGAACAAACAAGGACCAACTTGGTTTTGCCCCTTCTTTATATGTTTTTGTTTCAGCAAGCAGAGACAATATTTGCTGCAGCAGGCTACCCAAAGAAGCTGTGGAAGCCTCATCATTGGAAGTGTTCAAGGGCAGGCCGAATGGGACTTTGACCAGCCTGATATAGTGAAAAATGTCTGTCCATGGCAGAGGTGTGGGGGTGGATTTGGTGATCTTTGAAAGTCCCTTGAAACCCAAACTATTCTGTGAATCTGTGATTAAGGGACAAGTGGGTCTTAAAATCTGGATATAGCTTGGAGCTGCTGCAGAATTCAAATCTTCCAGCACCAAGCAGTAAAGAGCCCAGGAGAGTTTCCATAATATATTTCTTCCACAGCTGTTGCCTTTTGGTCCTCTTCTTCCTGCCTTTGGTGGCTACTTACTGACAGCATTTTTGCCTGTCTGTTGTAGTTTTCATCATAGGCTTCTTTTTGGTAGAAAAAGCCTTTTTCTGCTTTGATGACCCATCCTTTACTTGATCTTCTTTAGAGAAGAACAAAGAGAAGCACTTGTTTTTGTACATGAAGCCCTGCAGAAGAGGGATTGGGCATAAGGCTTAATCTAATTTGTTTTGCATCAAAGTGAGATGAGGAAGGTGATGGTTTATGTCCAAATTTCATTTTCCCCCTTACTTGCTTTAAAGATTCAATTATACATCTGGAAGACTAAAACATTTCTGGGAGCGGTTTGGCACACTCATTCTGCATTCTTATCTTGAACTGTTGGGCTTTTTGTCATTTATTTGCTTGGCTGTCACTGAGATGTCCCTTTTTTATGTACATACTGATTGACAGAGCTCTGCTGACCTGCTACTCCCTGTGGATTTTTCATACAGTTGAGATTTTGCAATCCAGGCTGTGCTGTTTGTGTTGGCATGTACCTTTTGGTGCTGTTCTTCACACAGAGCTCAGAAAGTAGGTGCTCAAACAAGTATTTAAGGTATCTCAGGCATTTTCTCAGCTGAGCTGTGAACAAAACTCATGAGGCTAGAACATCGCAAATGCCCAGGAGTAACTTTTACTCCCCTGTGATGTTGTTTCAGGTACATTTAAAAAGACTCAGTCAGTAGACCTTAATTTTATTAGCTGAAGATAGGAAGGATCTTTTAGATAGGAAGATGCCAAGTGTTTTAGGGAATGGAGGATGATGGTGAATGCCTTGAATTATACCCAGAAGCAGGCAAGTGGCTGGTGCAGGTGGGGATCTCTGGGTTTCTTGTGATTCTTTCATAGTATTATAGAATCATAGAATGGTCTGGGCTGGAAGGGACCTCCACAGGTCGTCTAGTCCAACCCCCCCCTGCAGTCAGCAGGGGCATCCTTAACTAGACCAGATTACCCAGAGCCCTGTTGAGCCTCACCTTGAATATCTCCAGGGAACGGGCCCCAACCACCTCCCTGGACAACCTGTTCCACCTGATGTGCTCAGATTTGCTCTTAAACTTTCAGAGCTCTGGCAAAATATGTAGTGGTCTACAACGCTGTGGAAGGATAAAGTATACCTGAGCCGAGGAGGTGTAGCTGCCCTGCAACCATCTGCTCACTGCTGGCACTGCTACCTCTTGTTCTGCCTTTGTTGGTGTTGTGCCCAGGCAGCTATCTGTCTACACTCTGAAGTCTCAGAAAGATCTGAGAAGACCACAAGAATGCAAATAATACTGATAATGGGAGCACAGGTTGTTCATTTCTAATAGAACAATCAAAAAAAAAACCAACAAAAAAAAGCAAACATAAAAATACAGCATTGCCCAACTAAATAACCAGAGTGTTTCTGCAGTGCTACTGATAAGAGGGCCAAAAGCACTGAGACAACACATTAGGGTGCTTCATCTGTAGCTCACAGTGAGCTTCTCTTGCAGCTGTTAGGAGATACGAAAAAAATCTGACTCACATGTTTCTGGTCTTTCTCAATTTCATGCTCCTAGGTAAGTGTTAAGGAACCTATCCTTTGGGTTTTTTAAACTAGTGCAAGGCAGGTTTAGGATGGACATTAGGAGGAAGTTCTTTACAGTGACATTGGAAAAATACTGGAACAGCTTTGCCCAGAGATGTGGTTGAGGCCCTGTCCCTGGGGACATACATGGTCAAACTTAGTGGGGCTCTGAAGCAACCTGATCTAGTGGGAGATGTCCTACACACTGCAGCAGGGTTCACAGGATCGGGATCACAGGATGTTAAGGGTTGAAAGGGACTTCCAGAGATCATCAAGTCCAACCCCTCTGCCAGAGCAGAATGATAGTCTAGTGCAGGTCATGCAGGAATGCATCCAGATGGGTCTTGAAAGTCTCCAGAGAAGGAGACTCCACAACCTCTCTAGGAAACCTGTTCCAGTGCTCTGTGACTCTTATGGTAAAGAAGTTCTACCTCATGTTGAGGTAGAACTTCCTGTGCTGTACTTTATATCCATTGCACTTTGTCTTATCACAGGGCACAACTGAGAAGAGCCTGTCCTCTCCTTCTTGAGACCCAGCCCTCAGATGTTTATGAACATTGATTAGATCTCTGTCTTCTCTTCACCAGACCAAAAAGCCCCAGGTCTCTCAGCCTCTCCTCTTAAGGCAGTGCTCCAGCCCCTTAATCATCTTTGTAGCCCTCCATTGGACTCTTTCAAGTCAATCCCTGGCCCTCCTGAACTGGGGAGCCCAAAACTGAACAGAATATTCCAGGTGAGGTCTCACCAGGGTCAGACCTTTGGGGATCCCTTCCAACCCAAGGCATCCTCTGATGCTGATTCTATTGTGTGTGGTTTTTTTCCCCAAGCTGGTTCAATAGAGATCCCATCCACCTCAGTAGTGTCAGTAGCATACACCAGCAGGGGTATGGTGTGTCACAAGAGTCACCAGTGTGCCTCATTCATTTCTCTCTCCTGAGAACTGAGGGAAGCTCTCCTAGGTGCTGCTAAATCAATTGTTGGTCCCAGGCAACTCTTCCAGTTACAGGAGTGTTGCCAAGTCCATGTTTAGTTCTCCAGGTTATCGCAGAGTTCTGCAGTGAGACCTCTGTAGAAGATACTGTGTGGCATTCCAAGAGGCAACCATTATATGGCTGAGAAAGGTGATCAAGTCCTCTACTGCTTTCTAAGAGTAATTAGAAACTGAGCTATTCTCTCACATATGCATCAAGAAGTACATCTATAACCTCTCAAACCATGATGTAGGTCACCTAAATTTGCATCCCATGTAATATCCATATGGAGACAGATAAAGATTTTCTTTTTCCCCTGTTAGTTATTTATTATAAATTGGTTTATATCTCTTCATTTTCAGATCAGCATCTTGTTTACACTAAAATGTTGCAGTTCTCTGTTGTCATAGGAAGAAGAACCCCCAGGGTTTATAACTGCAGTCTCCAAATGAGTGAACAAAAGCAGGCACTGATCTCCCCACTGTTCATTTCAGCTGTAAACACAGATTGCAAGGGATTGATGGAATCGGTCCTGAGTTCCAACGGATGGTGGTGGGCAGAAACTGATACCTTAGCATCCATAACCAACACCAAAACCAAGAGAAGCAAAGGCCTGGTAGCTCTTGCTCTTACCTTTCCCCTTTTTTTTTAGCATTTTTTCCCCTGTTTTGCTTAGGGAATTGACTTTCCAAACAGTGAATATAACGACGTTGACCATATTTGAAATGTTATTTGGAAATACATTGAGAAATTTTATGGTAAATATCTCCTTTTTAAAACTTTTTTTTTTTTTTTAATCATCCTAAATTTTATTGCATCCTCTGCTGTTGTAGGGTTTTTTCCTTCAAATCAAGGGAAAACTTAGCTCTCACTCATAGGAGGCACTGCCCTCACATTCCTTGCATAAGGAATTTTGTGTAAAGGCTTCCCTCACATAAAAGACATGTTAAAAATTCACAAAAAGCTTAGAAGTTGTGGCTGAACTCTCTCAATAAATGTTGAGGGGAGTCACGGGAGTGCTGGGAGGGAGGCAGCTTCTGAGGAAGCCGAGCCCTTGCACATGCATGGGAGAAACACCAACCTCAGCTTGAGCAAGATGTTGTGCCCAGCCTGAGCATGTGGATGTGAGAAGAACACATTCTCCTGCCTTGTGGATAACATCTGTGATAAGCTGGACCAATTCCTGATGTATTGTTTTTTAGGGAGTGTCTCATTTCTTTTAGTTGCATAGATATGATAGTAGTAGGAATCCATGACCTGTAGTCTAGATTGTAAATGGAATCATAGAATGGTTTGGGCTGGAAGGGACCTTAAAGATCATCTAGTTCCAAGCCCCTTGCTATGGGCAGGGACACCTCACACTAGGCTAGGTTGCTCAAGGCCTCATCCAATCTGCTCTTGAACAGCTGCATGGAAAGAGGCAGCCACAACCTCCCAGGGCAACCTGTTACAGTGTCTCACCACCCTCACTGTAAAGAATTTCTCCCTAATCTCCAGTCTAAATGTCCCCTCTTCCAGCTTCAATCCATTCCCCCTCATCCTATCACTACAAGCCCTCGTAAAAAGTAGCCCCCCCTCCCACCCCTCCAGCTTTCTTGTAGCCCACTTCAGGTACTGGAATGCTACTATAAGGCCTCCCTGGAGCTTTCTCTTCTCCAGGCTGAACAGCCCCAATTCTCTCACTCTGTCCCCACAGAAGAGGTGCTTCAGCCCTCTGATCACCTTTGTGGCCTTCTCTGGATCCACTCCAGCAGTTCCATGTCTTTCTTGAGCTGGGGACCCCAGAACTGGATGCAGTTCTTCAGTCCAAGTAGTCACAGTACACCAAGTTCAAAGAAAAGTCTTGGAATAAGACAAACGTGGAGGTTGGAAGAATATATAGAAATACCTCTGGTTCCCAAAGAAGTATCTCATTATCATCTAGAGAGCTCTGTGATAACTTGTGGGAGAACCTGCCTTCTCTCCCCCTCCACACATACCATTGGAGCTCTTACAATAAGCTTATTAACAGTCAAATCAAGGCAGTTTAATCTTCAAATCATATGTAAATACAGAAGCTTTTCTCATTGTGGGATATTGAAGCATTAAACGTCAATGCAGATTTTCACAGCGGGAGACTAGGTGAGCACAGTTAAGCTCTGCAATAGTTTTGTCTCCCAAATCATCTCCTGAGAACAGAATTTCCCTTTCACTGTGCTCTATGGTGATGAATGAGGATTTAGCGGTGAAGGATTATGTGAAGCTTAGATTAGTGGGTGCTCCTGGCAGTCTTCTAACAGCTGATCAGCTTGCAGGGGCCTGAGCTGCTTTCCTTCTCTGGAGCTGACCTGTACAAATTCCAGGGGAATTTGTCCAGTGGAACACTGAGACTTAGCTGCCTTTGTCTTTCCCAGCAGATGGATCTCATGTGAAATACTTTCCCTAACAGATTGCTGTTCATCATCTTTGGTATAAATATACACAAGCAAGCCCTGTTTTCTGGGAGTTTTTTTTGGCTGCATTCAGTCCTCTGACCTCCAAGTTAATGCCTCCCTCTTTAACTCCATCACTGGGACACACTGCTCTCCTGGAATGTGTCAGTAGTTTGTTCTTTTAATGTATAATGCATGAAAAAAATCTCATTTCAGAGTCTTCAGGCATGCCTCAGTCTAGACTGCATCTCGCAGTCCAACTGTCTGACTTCTGTACCTCAACTGCCGAGATGCTTGAACTGGTCTGTCTGGTTTTGTCCAGTTTAGCAGACGCCATGTGCCATTTCCTGCTCACCCACATCATTTCAGTCTTAATTACTCTTTATCTCATCTTACAGGGAGTCCTACCCCGGATTTACTTCTTGATTTGGGAATGTACCATAACCGTTGTGCTGTTTACACACGGAAATGCCACACCTTTTCCATGAGGCTTCTGTCGGGAGATCCATGTGGAACACATAGCCACAGACCTTTCCAGGGCTTTGTTGTCGTGCTCCAGCACAGCAGCCCCTGCCTCATCATTGCACAGCAGTATACATTATGGTGGCTCCAGTGTGTTTGATGGACAGAGCATCTCCCGTGGTCCTGCCCTTTTTCTTTAGCTGCAAGAATTTCTCATAGTGCCTGACTCTCCAGGTTTTCATTCTTTCTCCCTTATTTATTGTCCCAGGCTAAAGGTCAGGTGCAAAGTGACTGTCAGTAAAGACACTATAATCTGGTGTGATACAGGGAATTTCATACAGGTCGTCCTGATGACCATGTTACTGCACTCTCCTTGTGCAGCATGAGACACTTCAGATCGCTCTGGAGAAAGCTTGACAGACAGCATTGTAATAACATCAGCTGTACTAACACTTGGCTGGTTTGCATTTTTCATTTATGTTACCTTTATTAATCCTCCTCTGGGAGAGTGATAAGGTTCACCACCCTCTCTGTTCAACCCTCTCTGAGCAAGGGAAGAAAAACGTGGAGAGATGTATCTGCTTTGGGAAAGAAAGCCAGGTGTGGGTTTAGAATGAGAAGCTCTGAATCCTGAACCCAGTTTTGAGTCTTTTCATGTGATACATGTCACTAATTTTAATGGCCTGCCTGATGTTAATTAACATCTTCTGCTGGCATATCATATAAGTAGGTGAAAAGCTAGTAGACCATGGGTGAAGGAAGCGACACAGATACATACTTGCTGTGTAGTTATTGTTTGTGTGAAGCCTGAACTAGCTCTATGACTCCTATCAAGCTTTTCCTTGATAAAATTTGGCTCTGCTGCCTTAGCTTGCAGGCCATTTGGGTGAAATCCCTGAATCAAACTATACTGAAACCAGGCCAGAAATCCATAAAAATAATTACAAGTGCAAAGCATTCCTATACAACTGCTGTGCTGATTTGCTTCAAGAATATGCTTGACCCCATGTCTGTTCTTGTCAATTCCAGTTGAAGTGATAAATGCAACAAGTTTAAAGTATATTTTACAGGTAGTGTTGGGTTAGGATCAGAGTATTATGGAACCTGGCTCTCAATGTCAATTGCGTACTCTGAATGCCACTCAAACACTGTTCAGTCTCTGGACAGCCCCAAGGAATTTGATTCAGAGACATTCACAGCGACAAACCGTTGTCCCTTCATCAGCCCCAGGGACCTGTTTGTACTGATGAGACCTGGAGGACATGGATTCAGGAGCCTTGTAGTTTAAGGGCAGGTATAGGCAGGTCCCTGGGACCTGGCCCTGGTCATGAACTACTGCCACCTCCCTCAGTTGTGCTGTTGAGTGTGTGGGTGTCTGCCATCACTTCACTGGGAACAAATTAGGACTGGGGCCCCAAAGAGCAGGAATGAAAGAAGAGACAGGTGGCAGAAGCCTACTGCTCCTCAGAAAACCATTCAGAAGTTTGTGCCTTTTATTTCTGACTAGTTTCTGTGGGAGTGTCTCCAGTGCCCTACTCAGAGTGCATCAGGCAACCTGTTGGGATGTTGTGAAGCTCACTGGTGCCACCACTTGCCTTTGCACATAGGGAAAAAATTAAATCTCTTGTTCTGCCAAAATAAAAGGATGAGAAAAGAGAAAGCCCCTAGTAGAAGAAGAACATGGATCTTCTCAGAGAGAGTCCAGAGAAGGGCCACAAAGATGATCAGAGGGCCCTTCCTACGAGGACAGGCTGAGGGAGTTGAGTCTGTTTAGCCTGAGGAAGAGAACGTTCTGGGGAGACCTTAGAGGAGCTGTCCATTACCTAAATGGGGCCTAAAGGAAAACTGGGGAGGAACTGTGGTGATAGGACAAGAGGTAGGTTTAGATTGGATATTAGGAAGAAGTTCTTCACTGTGAGGTTGGTGAGACACTGGAACATGTTGCTCAGAGAAGTTGTTGATGCCTTATGCCTGGAAATGTTTAAGACCAGGCTGGGATGAGGCTTTGAGCAGCCTTGTCTAGTGGGAGGTGTCCCCTAAACTAGAATTTACAGACTCTCCCAGTAAGATTTAATATTCCTTTTCATTGGTATCGATGCTGGGGTGCCAGGCTTTTCCCTTCCTCCTCCACCCCACCACCTCCCTCAGTTCATGAAGAAGTGTTTCAGCCACACAGCTGACATCTGAAGAAAACTCTTGCTGAAGAGAGGAAATAACTTCCTCCCCGTGCTTCTTTGAAGTGATAGTGGCAGTCTGGAAAAGAAATATGAAAATATAAATTTTAAAAAGTGAATTTAATTAATTAAAAATCAAAAGAGAGCAATGAGTTAATTTAAAAGGCTGCAACATAATCTGGAAGGGACTGAGCTGAATAATAATGTGTGTACCTGTAGGCTGGCATCCCAGCTATGCTGCTCTTTAATCTTTTTCAGCTTCTGAGAGATCAAAATGGGTGGATTTGGTTTAGGCAGCTTCATGGCCTCCCTTAGCTGTAGTTTCCAGTTAATGTAAAACCTGGAATGAAGTGCAGACTTGACCCAAACTCTTTAAAATTGCAGGCATTACTAAGTGTCTGAGAAACAGAACAAATGCTCAGCGTGTCAGACTGCTGGAGCAAAGGATATGGAACTGCTGGAGTGAGTCCGGAGGAGGCCACAAAGGTGATTGGAGGGCTGGAGCACCTCCCTTGTGGGGACAAGCTGAGAGAGTTGAGGCTGTTCAGCCTGGAGAAGAGAAGGCTCTAGGGAGACTTTAGAGCAGCCTTCCAGTACCCAAAGGGGGCTACAATAAAGCTAGAGGGGGACTTTTTACAAGGACTTGTAGTGATAGGATGAGAGGAAATGGATTGAAGCTTGAGGAGGGTAGATTTAAACTGAACATTAGAAAGAAACTCCTACAGTAAGGGTGGTGAGACACTGGAATGGGTTGCCTTGGGAGGTCATGGCTGCCCGCTCTCTGGATGTGTTCAAGGCCAGGTCAGATGAGGCCTTGAGCAATCTGGTCTACTGGGAGGTGCCCCTGCCCATGGCAAGGGGTTTGGAACTAGATGATCTTTAAGGTCCCTTCAAACCCAAAATCATTCTATGAATCTATGAATGTTTGAAACACAATTAATGGAGATTATCCATTTAAACATCCAGGGAGTGACCTTCAGCAGGTAAGGAGCTACTGGCCAGCCTGTATTCCCCCCCTTCTGCTGTTAGGAGTGAGGCTAACAAATAGTTCCATGAGCTTTAAAGGCCATCCAGGAACTCTGGAAGAAAATCCTTACACAGCGGTTGTGGCACAGGAACAGGATTATCTGTTTGTGTGGCACCCAGTTGATTTGGGCAGGTGAGAGGGGAACTGGGCTGTTTTCTGCTGCATTCCTTTTCGTCCAGTCAAGTGCTGAGTACATTCCTTCTGCTTTTGCAGTGACATTGCTGGTTGTGCTTTCTCCTAAGCCTGGAGGAGACCACAACACAGCCCTCCTCTACTATCTAATCTTACAGGTGTGTTTCATCAGAGTTCTATAGCACATACTGACATAACTCTTCAGGCTCCTGTGCAAATGCATGAGTGTGTTTCAGGAGGTGAGACACCAACTTTATGGAGTGTTTTATGCTCAAATATGGCCTGAAACTGTGCCAGGGGGGGTTTGGGTTGAATTTTATGAAAGATTTATTTCCTGAAAGAGTGGTTAGGCATTGGAGCAGGCTGCCCAGGGAGGTGGTGGAGTCACCATCCTTGGAAGTGTCCAAGAAACATCTGGACATGGCATTTGGGGACACATTTTAATGGCCATGATGGTATTGGATTGATGGTTGAACTTGATAATCTTAGAGGTTTAGTTTTTCAACTAAAACAATTCTATGATTCTAGTATTCAAGCTAACGGCAAATAATTCAAGACACAGAGCTGGTGACATAATCTCAGAAGTCTCAGCTGTTCCCTGTGGTGAGCTTCCCTGGGAGGGAGCAGGTGCCAGCATGGCTGGTTTATCAGGAGCTCCTCTGCCTCAGCACTTCCAGCCATGCTGACCTCTGCACAGCTGGCAGAGAAGCAGTCAGTCTCTGCTGGCCTCCATCTGCAAAAACGAGTTTACATCTTGCCAGATTTCAGACCAGAACACAGCACAGCTGCAAGATTTACCCATGGAAGTACATATGCTAAAGCACATCAAGCCCAGATTTTCCACACATTTGGAGGATTATTTTAGGGGAAACCCAGGTGCATACACTCACTTCTTGGGGTGGGGGGGGAGGGCCATATTATTTGACATTTTAAATAGTGAATATAAAACTTGGAGAAGCAGTCATTGAGCTATAGATCAGCTTGAGTATGGCAGCTGTGTTTCCCAAACAGTTTGGGGCATTCCTGTGAGCAATGGCTGAGGTTCAGTGCTTACTCTGAATGGAAAAACACCTCTAAAGGTGTTTACCTTCTGATGTCTAAAACAGGGAACAAGGCTATGAATAAAACCTCTCAGGGATGCACTGGCAGAGCAAAAAATGCTTTGCTTCTTGAGAATCACAGAATATTGGGGGTTGGAAGTGGCCTCCAGAGATCATTGAGTCCAATCCCCTTGCCAAGACAGGTCCACCTAAAGAAAGTCACACTTCCAGGAATGCATTTTGAATGTCTTCAGAAATGGAGACTGCTCCGCCCCTCTAGGCAGCCTGTTCCAGTGCTGTGTCACCCCGATATTAAAGAAGTTCCTTCTCATGTCCCTCACTTGTCTTTCACCTGTGTGAGGGACAAGCAGCCACTGAGCAGGACCAAGGGCTGTCATCACCAGGTGCTTCCCGAGGGAAGCATCAATGCCTGTGGAGTCTTTAGGTGATACTGCAGATGACTGAGAATGTGAATGGAAGCTCTGTGCTGCCCGCTGCACTCAGATGGCCGGCAGGCCTTTTGTGCAGGAGCAGAGAATGGAACTGTGCTTTGGGATTCACAGTGCTTGACTTGTACCCAGGTGTTTCTCACTTTCCGGGTGTGTTCAAAACACTTCTTGCAGGTCACTACTGGGTAAGGAGTTGTGAAAAGAGCGTGATACTACCGT